>BRDA01044335.1:0-29809 GCA_036984385.1 Crenuchus spilurus
AAAAGAAGAAAAGCATGTTGCTCTCTTTCTTTAGAACAGATGAAAGTCTTCATGAAAAGAGAATAAGTGGAGTTATATTGTTATGTAAGTGCTCAGCTGTTTACTCTCCGCCAGAAGTTTAGCATATATTTCATGAACGGCATCATGGGACGTAAGAATATGGTGGATATGTGCTTTGAGCTATAGCCCGTATTTCACTAACAGTGAACAAGATGAGCTTTTTTAAAGAGATGCTCTAGAGACACCAAACCTGCGTGAAAGTGGTGACACTGTCCTACTTTGTTAGCCTGATTTCACCATGTTCTTCATTGGTCAGGACAGAGCAGGTATTATTTGGATGGTGGGTCATTCTCAGCACTGCAGTGACACTGACGTGGTGGTGGTGTGTTAGCATGTGTTGTGCTGGTATGAATGGATCAGAAACAGAAGAGCTGCTGATGTTTTTAAACACCTCAGTGTCACTGCTGAAGTGAAAATAGTGCATCAACCTATAAATTATCCAGTGTCCTGTGACTACAGGATGAGCAAAACAAACTGCAGCTCTGACTTTACATCTACAAGGTGGACCAACAAGGTAGGTGTGTCTCTAATAGAGTTGGCAGTGAGCTAACATAGTAGTTTAAATCTCCAGCAGCTCTGCTGTGTCTGATCCACACACACTAACACACCACATCAGTGTCACTACAGTTCTGAGAATTAACTACCACCCAAATAACACCTGCCCTGTGGTCCTGTGGCTTGTTTCCAAGCACTGAAGCCGATTCATCCATTTCTCTTACTTGTTTCAATGTTATATTACAGTTTCATAAATCGTATGCAAAGTAATTTGTATTCAAGGCACTCAAATCTGCACTGCTTATAACTTTGATGAATAAGGGGCATTATGAGCTCAAATTTTGGCTCAGTGACAGCCTAAACTACTTAGTATTTAGCACCAACTTTGCAACAGACTTGCCTTGAGTGGAATCAGGCTTACATCATTAAGCACAAGCATGCTGCAAGTAATTAGGCAATGTCGTATAATGAGGCACTACACTGGGAAAATCATTAAATGTAGTCATAACTATGAAAACTGCAATGGAATGAAATCACATTATCCCCAATTTAAAATAAAACTGAGTCCAAATAAACTATCCCCTCATCTCTGAATTAAAGCATACCTGCTTGGACTTCTCATGTACTTTAGTCAGCTCCTCTCGATCTCTCCGAGACTGGTCCTTTAGCCTGTCAATCTCATATTTCTGCTCAGCATCCATCTCCTGATTGGTCCTCTTTAATAAAATGATTTCCATTGTTTTCTTGTCCAGATCTCCCTTCAGTTTGTCCACTTCACTTTGGGCTTGCTTCAGGTTTGCACGACAACGCTCCAGCTCCTGTAGTAAGTTTAACAGAGTATGACGGGACATAATGTGAACACTTTTTAAACGTTTTATACATTTGGGGTATCCAACATGGTCTCCAACCTACAAACTGACCCACAGTTTTGTCTGGGCTGTCTGGGTCTGAAAACATGTAATTTTCATGAGACATTCAGGACTGTGCTCTTACTGAGCAATTTCGGGTAACTTAGGCACATCCCATCCTAACTAGCTCCACCCATAAATTTAAACAGCAGTCAACAACAAATCTTTGGTCAGAAAATGAGCAAAAAGTACAAGCTGAGAGCTGAGGCACCATTTACTCGTCACTGCTCAGTGCTGCAATGAATTGTTGAGGGGGAAAAGCTGGACAGTGACATTCATTTACAGAGTCTTGTTCTACACAAAGATAAAATGATTTAAATGTTTTACATAATACTCAAATTAAAAATGCAACCCATCACAAGCCTAAAAACCTGCTCTTAAAATAAACCAGGAGATATAGATATTTACAGCTAGAGCTCTACAATATACAGGTCATGTACATTAATATTTTAATAGCCAAAAAATAGGTAACCCCAACATCTTAAATCAAATCTTTATATTTTTCAGTTTTGGGGTTGGCATATTGTTTTGCGCAGGGTGGTATTACACAAAGCAGTATTTGTTACTTAGCCAGATAGCTTAAGGTCAACATTGAGGATAATTCAATACGAATGTCCTGCTTCTCTTCTTCCAATGGACTTTGAACTTATGTTACTACATTGATTCGGACGTCCAAAAGAAATGCTTTCTGTGTCAAACTCGCATCATTCTTAATGATCCTCCCACCCTGTTCATAGTCCGTTTGCCCCTTTGCCTTCTGGCAGATGCTTCAGGAGCCTCCAGACCAGGACAAGCAGATTGAGGAACAGCTTTTTTCCCCCAGAACTGTATAATTACTGAACTCTGTCCACTGTTAACTCTCGCACATCTGTATTCTGGCTATTGACTGCAGTACATTTTTCTATATCATTTACCACATGGACATAAATGTCATATCATAGTTTATAATACTTTCTATTCCATTTGTATATTATGTTCAACCTGTATATTATGTCTACAATACCTCTATATTACATTCACATGTATATTTTACAATACCTTTATTCACATTGATATTTCACAATCGTTTACCTCTATAATATATCCCCATGTATTTTTTATCCATACCTCTGCCTATATTCTGCATATATGATATCTATTATACAGTCTGTGCTTATTGTACTTCTGGTTAGACGCTAAACTACATTTCATTGCCTTGTACTTGTATATGTGTATTGACAATAAAAGTTTAATCTAATACAATATAATGTAATGTTAGTGGGCTAAACATAAATCCTTCTTTGTGGAATATACTCCAGGAATGTACTTGAGGTTTTTATATTCCAGTGAAACCTCAGCTTGTAATAATCATATTTTTGTGTTGTGGCCTTAAGAGTGTCAGTGTAAGGTTGTTCATACAGTGGAACTGTATGTGTGTGCTACTTAATAGTTGTGGTCTTCAGTGATGTTGAGCTGTTTGCTGTTGTTTCGGGGCTCTTTAGGTGCTTGATGGTGGTTACTTACAGTCATCACTGTCTGTCTCTCACAGGCAGAGACACAATCAAAAAGAGATCCGCTATGTACCTCTAGCGGATTATAAAAGCCACAAATGTTTGACAGAGGCTGAGCGAGGTAGAGGGGCGAAACTGCATTTGCAAGAACAAAGAAATAAGAGAAATAAAATTTTATGTTGTGATTGATTCATTCAAAACCACAATCCCTGAGGGCTCTCTGGCCCTGTTTGTGTACTGCAGTTCTGCTCTGCCCTGGGTCTGCCTGCTGAAGAGGAGGGTGGGGTAGTGCCGCATTTATACTGGGAAAAGGGGCTTAAAACCACATGTTCATCAGAGTTGCTAAAATAACCTGACACAGGGTGATCTGGTCATTAGTCACTGAGGTATTTTTATTTAAGCCTCTCAGGCAACTGTGTTAAATTGTGGAAAAGCAAGAAAAATGTTCCCCTACCGAATTAAAACATGAATCATAACAGAAGCCAAATGGTCATTCTGTAGTTCTGCCAGTTAACATTTATGCATTTTTTGTAGCACTCTTTCAAAAATTCTTCAAAAGGTGAAGATTTACATTTGTACTCTTAGGGTTTACACAGAATCTGAGATCAAGTGGAGTTTTTAAAAACCTCAGTGCCACTGCTGGACTGAGAATAGTTTACTTAACAACTAAAAATTAACTGTGTGCAGCATTCTGTGACCACTAATGATGGACTAGACAATGACAGAAAAACTATGCAGCAGTAGATGAGCTACTGTCTCTGACTATCAGATGGACCTAAAAGGTCCTAAAAGTGCACCCCCCTATGATATTCTGTTAAATGACTGATGTATGTATTTTTGAGAAGGGTATAAAAGTACCTGGTTGAGAGTTTGGGTTTGTTTGACATCAGGGATCTGTTGTTTCATTGTGTTCAGTTTCTCCTGGAGCTCCTTCAGTTCCTCTTCAAATTCTTCTTTTTCCAAACGAGCCTGGAGAAGCCTAATACATGCATATATAACTTAAAATATAATACATCAAACTAGTAATGTTTATGAATCAGATGATCTGGTTTTAAATTCCATGCCAGTTGTAAAAAATTCCCAATGAGACTGCAGCCAGTAAATGAAGTTTAGTATCTGAATGGATGTGTTTCCAGACAGATGGAACCAAGTGCTTGATTATTGATGAAAAGGGTTTAGTCTACCAGATGGATACATTTACAAGTTATCTATATAGTTATGTGAGCCTCTTTATAATATAATATTTAGGCTCATTAGGAATGCTGTTAAAACTGTGGAATATAAAGTATGTTAGCACATTATATTATCTTATCTCCTCGTTACAGAAAAATCAAACAGCAGGTTAAGTGATTTCAGCATATAAAAGTTTAAATATAAAAACAACTAAAACAAGAACACAGCTTAGATTCTGTAAATGATCTATACTCATTTAAATCATTTTAAATGATCAGGCATATCTTAAAGTGGACATATTATAGTGGACAAGTTAAGAGTTTCCTGGGGGTCTTAATGAAATGTTGGGTCACATTTTTGGACAAAATACCTAACTGAAAAAGCTCCACTGATTTTGACTGCAGAAATGACCCCAAAAAAAACAACAAATCACAAGAAAGAGCAAAAGTACATCAACATTTTACAGTTTCCATGTTTGCACTGCCATGGGAGTACTAACTCCACTTTTAGGAAAAGTTTAGTTTTTACAGGACTGACTTGTACTGACCCAAGTTAAAAATGCAGTCAGACAAAAAGTGGTCATCACACAAGAACAGGTTCTGTTCTGTACAGATGTTCCTGTGCTTAGTTCTTCCTCCCTAAACAGAACATCATAATTCTCAACCTGTAGAGCTACTCAGAAGGGGCGGAGTCATTTGTAATGTCTCTTTACTGTACAATAAATGGAGCAAAATTTGAACGGGTTGTCAAATTTAATGGATTCAGACCTAGACCACCCATGAAACACCAAAAGGCTTGTTTTATTTCACAGTCTGTGGGTTGATAGATGCTATAGATGCCCAAAATATATGCAAAAAGACTATAAAAAAAGTATTTCATATAATATGTCCCCTTTAAATCATAATTCAGTTCTACATAATCAATACTAACACAGTGATGTCTCTACAGTTACACTACAGGTTTTATTAAGGAGTCTGAGGGCACATCTCACTGTGGTTTCGGATGGACCAACTGATTTCTGCACCAGCCACATGTACAGGATCCAAAAGAAGATATTAAAATAATGCAAGTTAAAGAAAAAAAGTATGATGTGACAAAACATGGAATGGTCATAAACTCACTCTTGTTTGGTGTTGCGGAGCTCCTCTCTTGTGTTCTGAAATTGCTCTCGCCAATGGCCTCCTTCCTCTTTGCTCTCCTCCAGTTGCTGCTGTAGGGAGCGCACTGTAGAGTTCACACGCTGACGTTCAGCTTCTATAGTTGCCTGAGACTGAGAAAGAGATGCTGGTGTAAAATGTGACAAAGATGCCATTCAGACACTTGCAGCCTGCTATCTTTTACACAGTCAGTACAACGCAGCTTTGATATTGGGGTTCCTTAGGGTTCAGTCACTGGTCCTCTTTGATTCTGAATCATAAAACAAAAATTCAAATTTTGCCTCTTGGAATAGAGCGAAGAAAGTGCAAGTGGACTCAAACTATAAATGGATAAAATAAGAACACAGTACCTGGTTACAACACCTCTATATTTTTGACAACCCTGTCATTTTTAATGCATACCTGTGAAACCTGCTCCATGCTGGTTCTCAGTCTCTCCATGTCTTGACTGTATTGTTCTCTGAGAGTTTCCATCTCTCTGTCATGGGTGGACACCTCCTCCTTCAGTGCACCTTTCAGAGCAGTTAGTTCTCTCTCTCTCTGTCTCAGTGTGTCATCCTGCTTCTGATGCAGCATTGCCGCTTCATTCAACTCATTGCGCAGGGCCAGCAACTCCTACAAATATTTCAATATTGCAAATAAAAACAGTCCTTCTTGTACACACTTGTTCAAAAATGTATATGTGAATCAGGGTTAGTGATTATGACAAAACTAGAGCAATTAGACCATTACTTCATATATACTGTACATTATATCACTAATATGATTTAATGTACAGTATACATTATTTTTTAAATACTTTGTCCCACGGCCATTAGACTCTTGAACAGCTGAGCTGGTGACTACCTCATAGACTCTAAATGCATTTTGCACTATATTACTTACTGTTGCAATATAATTAATGTACCTCACTACTGAACAATGTAAACAGCTCTACTGGACAATATGTATATAGCATGTTTTTCTTGTTTTTCTCTGAGAGCTTATATTTTTATTTTACTCACCATTTCATTCTTGCATTATGACATCCAGCGTGGACAGCAAAGTAAATTTCATTGTACAGGGAAACATGTTTCTTTACTGTGTATATGACTAAGGTTTGAATTGAAATTGAATTATTATGCTGTACATCACAGATGCCATGTGAAGATGTTTGCTGTATATATAAAATGTGTGCAACAGTCAGTTGTAGCAGGGGCAAGACATTCATTATGGGCAAAGGACATGACTTGACTAACGTCCACAGGGCATGATAATAGGGCATGATAATAGGATACTATGCGAAGGGTTGTAGCATGTCAGAAACCACTAACTTTGTGGGATGCTCTAGAGCAGCCGTAGTGAAGGTGTACCAAGATGTGTTATCCCAACTGCATAACAGTGGTTTGATATCCATGCATGTTTATTTTAAACAATAAAAGCACTTTTTGAACATATGGTAAATGTGTATGGTTTATGTGTACATGTCCATGTAAAATTATTATGGGACATGTGCACAGAATGTAGGCGCAATGCCTGTGTACCGTTTCCATTGAGTCAGTCTGTGCTCTGTTGTCCATCTCTCTCCTCAGCTCATCTTGCAGTCCTGCCAGCTGATCCTCCAGCTGTCTGACATGAGACTCTGCACTCTCTCTGTCCATCCGCAGCTGAGTCAGCCTGAGAGAGGAACGTGAACAGAAAAAAACAAATGAATACAAATGTTTTACAAGTTGAGCTGCCATGGATCTGACTTGTCATTCCAGCATATCCCATAAATGCTAATATTGAGATCTGGGCAACTTGGAGGCCCCCTTTGGTAGGCACTGAGCACTCATGACTGGGAGCACCACTCAAGCCTTGGTGCTTCAGAGAGGATCAGATCCAGCGATGTGACCATAATGATCTGGATCTTGTCAAAGTCTCTCAGGTCTTCACGTCTGTCCATTTTACCCACATCAAGTGTTCACTTACCATCTAACATATCTAAAACCATCACATGCACGACCGTTATAAAATGATCTCCATTAATCATACGTTTTGGCTGATTGTTGTATATACAGAACACATGACCCCACTTGCTGGTAATAACAATAAAAAACAAATGTGTGTCTTACTCAGTGTGTATCTGATCTATCTCAGTCTTCTTCCGACTCAGTTGTTCCTGAAGATGGACATTTTCATCCAGACTTTGTTCAAGTTGCATTTTGATTGCAGAGTCTGGTCTGGTCACCTGCAAATGGAGAAAAGGGAGATTAAAAAATTTGTCCTGTAAACATTTACTTACCATTATATTATTTTTTCAGCCAGGTGCTTATCAGGATAGACAACTAATCAAGCACACACATGCCTTAAAAGCAGCCCGCAACATCAAATTACCAGATTAAGATAGATTACATTGTAATTATCCTTCAGAGTCTTTAATCTCACTGTGCCGTTATCACAGTATTCCGATTACAGTTTTGTCATTAGCAGCATATAGCCCCAGGATAACATAATAGGCTTTCAACCTACTTACAAATCACAATCTGGGTAATCTCTCAAAGAGTAGAATATGAACCACAATGCTCCTTATGTCTTCAGAAGAAAAATTACCAGCATCATGTACCACTTATAAACACAGCAAGAACACTACGGTCTGTGCATCTGCACATAGCAAACTGAAGCTTTTTTTCTCCATCAATGTCACTTGCAATGTCCCTGACTTCTTGGGAGGGGGCAGACGAGCACAGGCCTCCTCCAATACCAGTGATGTCAAGTCCCTTTTTTTCCTGAACTGCTGGAGATGCATTGCTAGCAACTAATGCGCTTGGAGGAAAGTGAAGACCACCAGTTCTCAAGGATCACCCAGCAGACAACTGAGTCAGTCAACATTGTATATAATGCTAGGCAGAGTATGTATCTAGCCCACCCAGAAAGAGAGCGCAACCAATTCTGCTATCTCAGTGCTGCCGACAGCAAGCAGCACGATCAGGATTCAAACACGTGATCCTCAAATCATAGTGGCAGAGCCTTAGTCCGCTGATCCACTCGAGGCCAATATCACATTTTTGAAAAAAATAATAAAAATAATAATAATCGTCCACTCAGTTTTTTTTAAAAAGCACTTTGTGTCACGAAAATTGAACAAAATGACTTTTATCAAACAAATACTCCTCAAGTTGAAAAATTATTGCAGATCCCCTATCCTATTCCAGTGTTTATTGAGGTTGTAACCCAACATCTCCTATTCTAGTGATTAATAGTGCTTAGTGAGTTGACCAGAAGGTTGGCGGTTCAACCCCCAGGCAGGATATGAAGTCATGGCAAGGCACCCAACGCTCACACTGCTCCTCTGGCACTGTGGCTGCCCACACTTCTGGCTTCTGTGCTCACTGCCCCCTAGTGTGTCCACTAGTGTGCGTTTCACTGCATGAATAGGTAAATGTGGGGGTCAAATTCCTCTGCAAAGCACATTGGTCAGTGACTCTGAACTTTTGCTTATCGACTATTATCTCGTATTCTAGTGTAAAAAGTGCTCTTTGAGGTTGTTTGTGGACTAAAATCTCATTCTTGTGTATCCACAATGCCTCATGACACCTTGCACAAAATATGTGCTGAACTTCTGGACAGTAAACAGCTGCACTAAAGAATAAGCTCATGGTCAACAACTTGTGGTCAACACAAACTGAGCTACAAAGCAGTAACTTCTACCAAGACTGAATATCTGGAGCAGCAGCATTTGTGTATTTTATCATCATCTCCAAACAGGGACAATAAATAACTTCTGATATAAAAATGTGTTGTCATGGAAAACTCTGGGCGACTCCAAACTTTGAGAGGGAGTTTGAAAACAATTCATCAATGTGGCTAAAAGCTGCTGCATTTAGAGTACAACAGTGTGCGAGTGTTTTGGATAGGATCTGGTCCAAGCTGCACTCACTCTAAATTGGGCTCAGCTGTTATAAGTGCTGTTGGATCTGCTGCCAATTCATTATAGAGCAGCAAGAAGTGCCAGCAGCCGTTAATGTAATGCCCATTTCAGCACTGCCCATCTGTGAGTTTTGTGCCAGATAGAAGCTCAGAAGGCACATAATATAAACCAGCTCTTTATAAGTCTTCTGGGAGCAAATGGACATGACTCATTTAATGGTTCAGCCAAAAATCAAACGTACACAATTTTACAAGTTGCACAATAAGCCCGCAGTCAATCAACTAATACAAATATGGTGTCTGAAGTTTGCATCTCTCATTTTGCTAGAGAGCATCTAGTTACCATTAAGCACCAAGCAAATATTGAGTAATTAAGGATGCATTTAACTTTGGTTTGGTAAAACATTTTTTGAGAGAATGTTGGACAGGAAAAAAAAAAAAAAAAAAGAAAAATGGATCCTCGACCAAAAAATCATCACTTTTCATCAAAAGCCAGGATAACCATACTGAAGATCTCTTACACCGGACACATTATGAGAAGAATGAGTTCTCTTGAAAAGATAGTTCTAACAGATGTAAAAGGTAAAAACTAGGAACAAGATGGATTGAAACAATCATTAATGAGCTATTAAGAAGCTTGAAGACAATGTCGTGGACAATCACTATCCATATGGTCAGTCAAAATTGGTCACTTTATTATTATTATTTATTATTATTTCTACTACTATTACTACTACTACAATAATAATAATAATTATTATTATCACTATTATTATTATTATTATTACTACTACTACAACTTGCTGCCTCTATGTGAGAACAGAAATCAGGGATGGAGAGACGCTCAATCATGAGTGAGTGTGTTATGGTTTAATGTTACAGGGTGTAAAGAAAGCCAGGGCATGTGGGTACCTTGAGTGCTTGGATCTTATCACAGATGATGTGAACCCTGCGTTTAATGGCAGTGTCTGTCTCACTGCTCCTAAAAGCAAAAGAGAAGAGATACAAGCTCGTCAGCACAGCTTCAAATCAACGAAAAGTCAAACACAGTTCCCTCTATTCATGTGAACAGTCAGTCAAGTATGAGGTATGAAGCTTACTGCTTTATATCTACATTTGAGCAACATAATCATTTCTACAGCAAAGAGCTTTAGACAGGACAGATAAGCGATACTGGACACTGAGGTGTCTCGTTAGATGAAATAAAAGAATGAGATGTAAAATAAGAACTCCACAATGTGAAGCGTCCTCCACCAAGTCTATTAATTTGGTATAACAGCACATCTCTGTGTCTCTGTTAACCTGCTTATACCTCATCTATCACATTATACATGTTTTGTGTATTTATGCTTAAAAAAAGCAATCTAAATATCACAAAAGCAACCATTTTTATAAATTTGTTAGCTGGCTGTCGTAGCTACTCTGTCACGGGTTCTCACTCAACTGATATTTACCATGGTTGTATGGTAAACATTTTTACCAGATCTACTTCATAGGTGTCCCATTATGCAGAATTAACACACTCTCTGGAGTGACCAAAGATGTGACACATCCTACGTTGTTAACATGTAGGATCATCATTTCAAATAACATTATGCTTGAAACAGAACAATAATTTACCCCTGTCGTAGAACACTGTAGATTATCTGCTGGATCTGATCCTCCTCGTTCATGAACTCTGACCCTGAGCTCTGACCCTGATCCATCAGAAGATCAGGAGTGACCTGGAGACAGAAATCAGAGACTGCAAATGTAACACAAGATTCAACAACCCACACAGTGCACCAACATTACTATTGATAAGTATTGATGCATCATGCACTGACACAGACGTTTTATCTATTGTCTGTTTCAATTGATATAGATTCATGTCAAAAGTCATCTAAATTTATTTTGAGTGTTAAAAATCATCACTTGCTTATTAGTCCAAGAAATGTGAAAATGCTGTTCTACATGGTAAACTCATAGTTTCTTTAATTCACAATCACTTATTCAGGCTGAATTGTCATGTTAGTGTCCTCAAAGACACTTTTTTTTTATTAAAGTTTTTGCTAATTTTTATCCCCTTCCCAATGTAGCAGTAGCCAATTAGCCCATCCCCTCCGTTAGGATTCTCCCCATCACTTTTGCAACGTCCCTGACTCTAGGAGGGTGAAGACAAGCACAAGTCTCCTCCGTTGCGTGTGATGCAGCCACCGCCTCTTTTCTGACTACCGCTGATACACCGTCACTGGGGAGCCAAGGCGCTCGGAGGAAAGCGTAAGATTCCGAGCTCCGATTGGACCAATCAGTAGACGCCTGAGCCAGCGGACATTACAATGTGTGAGTGATGGGGAGAGTGAGAGAACCATCTACCCGCCCAGAGAGAGCACTGCCAATTTTTGCTCTCTTGGGCCCCGGCTGTTGATGGCAAACAGCATGACCGGGATTCAAACATATGATCCTCTGGTCATAGTGTCAGCGTCTTCGCCTGCTGAGCCACTCAGGGCCCAAGAAAAAGCATTTTTACAGTTACTACTTCTTATTAACCAATATAATAAGGTATCACAAAGGGGTAAACATCACCTTCAGGCCCAAGAAAAATATACTTCAGATATAGATTTTATATAAGATCCTTTCATTTTAAAAGATGGCAACATTTACAAAGTATGTTTCCATAAGAACCATGATATGTAATTTCATTATTCTTTCATTTCCATTAATTTACTGCTACATAACAGACAAAAAATCATATGTTTGTAACAAAATAAGGATGTGACTGAAAGATAACTGTGGAAAATAACTGTCTACTAGTTTAATTAATTATGATCAAGCATTATGTAATAATTGTGACTGCCATACAGACAAGACAAAGCTTTTTCCCTATGGACTAATCCACCACTCTACACTGTAATTCAAGTACAGGCTCTGTCAGTAGACACCACCCTATACTACATCAAGTCAAATCACATTTACTGCACTGCACCAAGCAGGTCTGAAGGATCAGTTTTCTTTAGTCAGCTACAGTTACATGCCTTAACATTCAGTATTACAGTTTGCTTGCTAAAGAGACCATTTCAACAACCTAATGAGGGAGATTTCAACCGTGGTTGAGGACCTCATTAATCAAGAATGGCTGGATTCTGGTTAGTTAAAGCATGTGTTGTAGTCACACTGGAGCCTGAAGTCACTAACATCAACAGAGCATGATGTACAATACAAAATGAACTTTAAAAAAGGCATGGGGGCAAAGGTTAGGACCTTGTGACCAGAAGGTTGCTGGTTTGATCCCCAGACAGGTCATGACTGAATTGCCCTTGAGTAAGGCACCTAACCCCCAACTGCGCCATGGATAGAGCGGTCCACCACTTCTGGGCACATGTCCTCACAACCTAGTGTGTTCACTAGTGTGTGTTTCACTGCACAGATGGGTCAGGAAAAAATTACATTGTTCAAAAAAATAAGTTGTGTTGAGGACCATGACAAAGCAGGTATTGTTTGGGTGATGGAACAATGGAACAACACTCATGGCGCTGGCATATTAGTGTGCTCAGCTGATATACATATACAGACCCATTCCAAAAAATTAGAATATCATGGAAAAGTTGATTTCCATAATTCCATTCAAAAAAGTAAACTTTCATATATTATAGATTCAGGGCCCACAATTTAAACAATTTCAAGTATTTATTTGTTTATTTTCACATAATTTGGGCTTTCAGCTCATAAAACCCACAAAAACACAATTTAAAAAAATTGAATACTGTGGAGAAATCAATCCAAACTACTTTTTGCAGAAAAAATAAATTAGGATCACATCAAATCAATCAAAATATGGTACTTTCAAAATTATATGTCAATCTTCAATACTTGGTTGGGTGTGAAGTGGCTTTGAGGCCTGTAGAAATGCCTGGGAGTTATGGAAGCCCACATTTCCTTGGTGCTTGCTGTCAGCTCTTCTTTGTTGTTAGGTCTGGTGGCCCTCATTTTCCTCTTGAGAATACCCCACAGATTCTCCACGAGTTGGCTGGCCAGTAAAGCACTGTGAGGGCATGGGCATCAAACCAGGCTTTAGTGCTTCTGGCGGCATGGGCAGTTGCCAGGTCCTGCTGGAAGATGAAATCTGCATCTCCATACAGATCCTCAGCAGAAGGAATCATGAAGTCCTCTAAAACATTCTGGTAGACTGTTGTGGTGACCTTGGATTTAAGAAAGCAGAGTTTAGCAACACCTGCACCAGACATTGCACCCCAAATCATGACTGACTGTGGATATTTCACACTGGACCTCAAGCAGTTTGGGTTCTGTTCCTCACCTGTCTTCCTCCAAACCCTTGGACCTTGATTCCCGAATGAAAGGCACACTTTACTTTTATCAGAAAAGAGGACTTTGGACCACTGGCCAACGGTCCAGCCCTTCTTCTCCTTGGCCCAGTTGAGACACTTCCTACATTGGCTCAGATTCAGAAGTGGCTTGACCCACGGTCATCTCTTTTTTTGGTACATCTTCTCCTGCCACATTTTGTCCTTCCACTAGACTTTCCATTGATATGCTTGGACACAGCACTCTGTGAACAGCCAGCCTCCTTAGCTTTGAACTTTTGTGGCTTCCCCATCCTATGAAGGGTGTCAGTGATGGTCTTCTGGTCAGTCGTTATGTCTGCAGTCTTCCCCATATTGAACCGAACTGAGACAATTGAACCAAATTGAAGCAATTTAATGACACCTGGGGAAACCTGTGCAGGTGCTTTGAGTTTAGTAGATGATTTGTGTGTCACGCTCAGTTTAAAACATTCATGCCCTGCAAAATTTGGGTTGATTTCTCCACAGTATTCAAATTTTTTGAAATCCTATTTTCGTGGTTTTTATGAGCTGGAAGCCCAAATTATGTGAAAATAAACAAATACTTGAAGTCGTCTAAATTGTGGGCCTTGAATCTATAATCCATGAAGGTTTAACTTTTTTAATTTAATTATGGAAATGAATAAACTTTTCCACAATACAGGTAGTCCTCGATTTACGACGTTGATCCATTCCTACGTCGCGTCGTAAACCAATTTTTTTTTCATTAAGTCGGAACATACGTACATACTGTACATAAGTCGGTAAGTCGGAACATACGTACATACTGTACATAAATAACATACTGTAAGCACTTATCCTATCCTAACACCTATCCTAACACAGTAATTATCAAAAAACACACATAAAATATGTTTAATAATGAAATGAAACAGCCGCGTAACCAACACCAAACACAAAACAAGGCTTTATACAGTAAATGGAAGATGTGTCGTAACCACGAAACATTGTAACTCGGGGACTACCTGTATTCTATTTTTTTGGAATGGGTCTGCATTTGATATATATGATCCGATACACAGATTAATCCACCAAAGAAAAATATCCAGCATCTTCGATGGAAGACTAGATAATACTGTAATCAGCTGATGTAATAATAATGGGTTTGATAATTAACAGGCAAGATGTTCAAAACACAAATATGCCCAATAGGCTATGCAATATTATGCTACACTTTAAAACTAACCTGCAGCTGCCAGAAATGCCACACCTCAGAGGAATCCTTTGGATTAAGTCAATGCAAATTGTGCTAAAGTGTGCTCTGACCATTAATACTAAAGGGAACTAGTTAACAAACCCAGCAGGCACAGAACCTTTTCACAATGTTGCATCAATTCTGCAAGAATGTAGGCAACATTGTCAGAACATTTTCACAAAAACATTGTGTCTGCTGGGAAGTGTAGGTTTTTTTTTAATTTTTTTTTATATACACTAGATCTCGTATTACATTTGTTCTAATTAAAAGTAATCACACTACTATCTTGAACCCCGACCAGGCAGGTTCTATAATTGTGGAAAAACTTATGAATTAATCTTGATGTTTGGTATAGGCTGCACACTTTAAAAACAAATATAATTTTGGATGCTGTCACTCACGTGTGCATCCACTGATGACCACTCATTGGCCAATGTGGAGGAAGAGACGGCTGTGACCTTGCCGACAGATCCGGAGGTCCGGCCCAGGCTGCTGTAAGCTGAAGCGGGTGAGGAGGAAGGGGGAGAAGAGTAGGTGTTAAGGGCCATGGACGTAGCAGAAGAAAAAGTGGAAGAGGCTGTGTTTGGCCTGGTTCCTGCATCCAGGGCAGGAGAACTACCCCTGGAGGAGCCTCCAACACTACCAGTTGAAGAGCTATTGATGGGTCTGTTGGCAGGCGTTAGGTAGTTGGCTCGTCCAGTGTATGCACCGCTTCCTCCTCTCAGGGTTTCTCTCTCCACTGAACCGTTCAGCCCCATTTGGTGGGAGCCACCCCACTGGTTCCTCTCCATACCTCCTCTAGTCCGTTCCCTCTCTGAACCGATGCCGATCCCTGCATCTAGGTTGCCGTAGCTACCGGAGCGTCCATCACCAGGAGGGCGTCTGAAGTCATGGCTTAATTCATTGCCACTCTCTCTGTCTAGTAAAGAGCCATGAGATTGAGCCCGGCGCAGTGGGCTGCCCTCTGCAGAGGATAGATACTGACCGTGATCTGACCCATCATCTCTCCTTCTGAAGGGAAAGACAGGTGGAGAAATGAAGAATTAGAGCCTATAGCTAGGCATTTTATGAACCTGCATTAGCAGATTGTGATAAAATGAAAAGGTGTCATTTCTTATTCATTTATTTATTTATTTTCCATTCCTTGAAAATGGCAGCTACCTTACACAGTCATCCTTAACTAAATTTCATGACAACTGGACCAACAGGAATAGTGCAAAATGTTGTGGAATAAATAATTAATTAATTATACGGCTCATCAGAATGCTGCTGAACATTCCACTGATCTGAAAAGGCCGTCCCAACGTTCAGGAGGTCTGATACCTCTGAAGACGACTGAAAAAACAAATATCCTGAAATGTCCACCAAAAAAACCTAATGCTTTCAAAAATGATCACAGCCAGCTTCAGTATGTATGAATACACATGAGCACTGCTGGTTCAGGTTTCAGAAAACAAATGAGGGACTTGCACAGAAGGAAAGAGGAGACACGAAGACTTGAACAACAAAAACTGCAGCATTAATGGAAACATTCCGTTTATCATCATTAAACATATATAAAGTAAAACTGAGGAGTGTGCAGGTAGACTAACACACTGCTATGTAAGCTAATGTTCAAGTTTAGTTTTGCTTGTGGGACCTTTGATGCGTGTCGGGGTCCTGTTTCAACTGAAAGGATTTATTTATGGGATACTGACTGGCAAACTAACATATTCCTTCGAGTATTTTTCATTTTCCTACATTTTTCATATAAAATTAACACTGCACAATTACTGAATGTATTGTGAATGTAATGAATGTAAATTAGACCTTGTGCTAAACAGCAGCTTTAAAAATAAAATTAAGTCGCAAGAAAATAGTTTTCAGGTAATTTTTTGGTTTTCAACCCAAATGAAGAAAACAGGCTGCCAAAAATGTTCTCAGGCCACATGATCATGGCTACCTAAAAATGATGTTGTAGAAACATCTTTTAAGTGGGCTAACCTGTGCTCACACCAGCAGTAAGCAATGTGACAAAGTGGCTGGATGTCATTCATTTTTAATGAGAGCCGCCTTTTCCAGCAACAAGAGGTAGCACAAACATTGGTGACATGAAGTGGGTGGAGACAAGATTATATAACTATGTAAATTTGGAGCAAATCAATGTGGTGATTACCAATGGCAGAACAAGCAGGGTTATACACACGGACCCTTTTTGGTTCCTACTTAGATGTTGTTCCTAGAGGATAACCTTACGGTCTTGAACATCCGCATTCTGTATGATATATGTTTGCAAACCAATCGGCATGAAAAATGTTGCTTTGAGAAGAATTCAAACATTTCTGTTGAGTGTAATTAACCTGAAATGGATTGAGTAAGTCACATGACTGCTAGTCCCTATATTGTTGTTGAGTAGCCTTAAGTGTGAAAAACAAGATGCTAAATACACTTCCATAATATTTTGTGGTAAAAACTACACTAGAAGGGTTTTGATTTGTGGTCAAACTGATTTTGTATACACTCTGTATATCAGAGTTGGGGAAACAAGGACCACCACAGTTTGGCTCTGACATAACAGTTAAACATGGTAATTATCTGCTGATTATCTCCTGTTCTTGAGAAATTCACATATACTATGAAATTTCAAAAGGCAAAAAAACCTGAGGCCGGAGAGAACGCAGGTTTATTATGAACTATACAAAGCTCATTATTACTCTACAGACCCCAATCCAGCTCCACAGGCACAGAAGTACCCTTTACAAATGTGTACATTACCTGGGGAGACTGTTATAACACAGAAGAGCCTCTCTTGGCTGTGTTCGAAGTTGCACACCGTATGAGTCTCCTTTCTCTCCCTCTTTCAGCACCACGTAGGGCTGACCGGCGATGCCCTGCACTCTGACGGCCACTCCATAGCGAGACGAGGACTTCCCTGAGCTTTCCCGACGGGACTGGCCTCCATGGCCTCCTCCAGTATCATGCAGGTCCTTTATGAAGCGGATCTGAACCCCGTAGTCCACTGGGGTCTTTCGGCCTGATGCAGGCGCAGACATACTGCAGCAGAGAGGAAGAAAGAAGAGGAAGACAAGGACAGTGGAGGACTTCCGTTAAATCTGTTATCCAATGCTCAGGAAAACCTACAGCTTCATCTACAAAATGTTTCAGATCAGTTTGGTCAGTACACTAAAGACATACAGGTGGACATTTCTTAAGTTGAAATATTTAAAATTAATAAAAATGTGTGTAGCCTCTTCAGGCAACAGAAAGTCCTGGATCATGAGATGAATTCATGATGGTCATTGTCTCCAAAACTATTTTATAGGCACACACAGTTGTTTACACAGATTTAATTTTTTTAATGTTCACAGTATGTCATACTGTATCCTAAACCATATCCAGTCTATGAGACCTTCATTATGATCTGGATGAGGTTTGAGAAACATTCTGGTGATGTATTTCTGATGAAGATCTAAGGCTCTCAGGTCCTGTTCTTAATGAAAGAAGCAATATTTGGACTCCAAACAGGTCTTGGCTGATGGTCAATATCTGACGTAATAAATAAATAATGTTTATGTAAATATGTTTTTTGAGTAAACCATTCCATTAACTAGGTCACATGAATAATGCATTTTCAGTTAATTGGAAGGTGTATATTATAAGTACAGTATGTAACAACATAATGACTTGTAGTTATGCACCATTTATAAATTATTAACCGATTATGATACCAATACCCTCTCGAAATTTAACCAGACTATTTAAACATAAATAATGTACCGTAACATTCACTCTGTGTTATGGCCATCAGAAACATTACTGGGAGTCACAGTGTGCCCAACAGAGGATGTAATGAGGTCTATAAGGAGAAACATTCTACACATTACAAGCTATATACCATCAGCAAATAATATATTGGTCACCAATACATTCTGCATTCCTAATGACAACATTGTGGATTGTCCAAAATATGCAGCCTTAATCGCTCTTCTAAAAACATAATAAAGATCATACTGATCACTCAGCCCAAACTCTAAATACTGCCATAAAAACACAGAGCACTTTCACACCATTCTGAACCTAGGTGCAGCTTTTTTGTTACACTGTATACTAGCAAGTCTTGGTTTCACACTGCACTTTAGTTAGCACACTAAAGAACTTTGCATGAGACACCTACATCCCATTGTCATCACCCATGTAAGCAGCTCCTCCCTATACTTGAAAAGGATTGATTTGTAGATTTGTTGAAGCATGTGTCTGACATTGGAGTGGTGCTCATTTGTCAGCAGGTAGCCTTTCAAGAAAAATGAATGAACAGATTCATTTTACCACTACTTCATTGTTAATATTGTGGCATTTATACCAGCAGTGCCAACGTCAAGCACAGTACTCGAGACAAATTGACCAAATGAATGCACTCATCTGCTCGCCAGGTGTGAAAGCACTTAATTTTTTGTCAACCTCTGCTTAAAGCTTTTCCTCACCCACAGCTCTTTTCAGAATTACAGTGATGCTTGAAACTTTGTGAACGTTTTAGAATTTTCAAAAGTTCTGCATAAATGTGACCTAAAACATCATCAGATTTTCACACAAGTCCTAAAAGTAGATAAAGAGAATGTGAACCTTTGCTTTCATAATCTGGGGTCATGATGCACTTCCACAAATGTGTTATGAAGTGCAGACTTTGATAGATCCCTGTTCTTTAAATAAAATAGGGTGCCCACTCACACCTGATTGTCATTTCATTGACTGAAAACACCTGACTAATTTCACCTTCAAACTATCTGCTAATCTTAAAGGTTCACATACAGTGGTAACCCTACTTATGAGTTTAATCCATGCAGGAGCCGAGCTCGTTAGCTGGTTTGCTCATTAGCTGGAAGCATTTTCCCCATAAGAATACATGTAAAACTGATTAATCCGTGTCAGCCGGCCAATATACAGTATACTTTAATATGCTAAATAATGTGTTTATATGGGTTTTTTAAAACATAAACGAGACGACGACGACGCTCGTGTAGGCTGGCCGCTAAGGAGGGAGACCGACGGCGCTCGTGTAGGCTGGCGGCAAAAGAGGAGAGGAGGACGGGCGTACGTGTATGGCATGGTTACACTTATCATATGAAAAGTAAAAGTAAAATGTATCTAACTTTCTTGTTCACTACCTTTTGCTTTCTTTGTGTCACTTTCACTTTTACTGGACAGCGGTCAAAGGTAATGACTGACCTCTTCTACGCTAGCATCTAGGGGATGCTATGACCGCCACACCCCTAGCGGTTTGGCATACTTGAACTAATTTACGCTACTCATTACTTGGAATTTTATTCGTTACCTGGAACAAAAAATATTCCGAGATCTCGACTCGTTACCTCGAATTCTCGTTAGTAAGGATGCTCGTAAGTAGGGTTACCACTGTATTTTATCCACTCACAAATGTGTCATAGTGGATCATTTTCCTCAATAAATAAATGAGCAAGTATAATATTTGTCTCATTTGTTTAACTGGATTCTCTTTATCTACTTTTAGGACCTGCGTGAAAATCTGATGTTTTAGGACATCAAAATTTTATATGCATAAGCACGCATTCATTACATAACACTCAGCAACACTACCGGAACTAAGTCACATGGCCTATAATTCCTCATAAATACCCAGATTATTTCTTTTGTCTCTGGTCAAGCCACACACAAAAGTAAACCAGGCTTTCCTGTAGTCATATTATTTGTTATATTATGAAGCTCAGGTGATGTGTGTTAAATATTATTGCAATTTTGCACTTATCAGTTTATTTTTTCATATCACCTGTTGATTTTATTCAGCATATTCATTCATCCACCCTGTGACTAATTCCTGGCTGACCAATGCTGTACATTACGGAGATATGTTTGTCTGCTGTGTACTGAATCTGTGAGGCTACACTGCTCCGACATATACTACTACTGCATGAATCGGACAAAATGCATAATGTGATTAAACTGTTTGCAAACCAAATTAAGATTCAAAACACCACGAAATCAATACTCTGATATTTATGTACTTTTGCCAGAACACGTGTCTTAATTCTTTTCAGAAAGTGATGCTGGACTCTGGAGCTCACGTCACGCAGCACAAATGTCTTTAAGTTCAAAGCCTGAATGGTGAATAAGCAAGACACGCCTTGTAAGGTGAGCAGATTTCTGAAATGAAACCTGGGGACATTTTCAGTTCTGCGGTCAAATCCAACATTTTAATCTACGGTAACTGTTGATCTAGAACATGTGATAAAGAAAATAGTGGATAAATCCAGTTTATTTAATATATACATACAACAATGCAGAGACATTTTTGTGTCTTGAGACAGACCACAGTGGGCGTGGCAAGCTATGTCAGCCTTCTGATGGGCTTACATAATCTTTACTCACCATTAGCTCCACCCAGAAGATTATATTTATGCAAATGTGTATATAAATAAATAAATATATATAATGTGTGTGTGTGTGTCACTGCTCCAACTCTTTGGAATTCCTTGCCTCAAACTCTTCGTGTCTGTTCTGATATGTCTTCATTTAAGACTCAATTAAAAACTTCTCTTTTTTTCTTTTGACAAGGTTGTATACCTAAAGCGTCCTTGGGTTTGAGAAAGGCGCTATATAACTTGAACATATTATTGTTATTTATTTATGTAATAATTGATAAAATATTGACTTATGTAATTAAATTAAAATGCACAAATGTATGTTCTTTTGGGCTTGGACCTATTAAAAATCAGCTTGAGACACATTAATATTTTGCATACATTCATTTTCCACAAACAATCATTTCAATTATCTTAGGAAAAAGTTGAAACACATAATAGAAGTCAAAGGCCAGGTGCTGAATGTTTTTCTTTATTAATTTATTTATAAATACACCACATCAAACAAATTTCAGCAGGTAAATTGTGCTCAGTATGTGCAGGCACTTCTGGAAAAAGCTGAATCAAGACAAGCAGGAACAATATCTTTGAATAATCTAAAACACAAGATTACATCAGTAGATTTGTGCCCAAACTTTTAACTGGTACTGTATACAAGACAGATCTCTGGGAAATATTTAGCCTTTCAAAAGAAATCGGTATATCTATACCTCAAACAAAGCTCAAACACAACCAGAACTTTGTAGTCCAACTCAGCAATGATCCTTAAAAAGACTGCTTGTGCTGCAGTGCCCATATTTATTGTTATAGCGAAAGCTTACCAATGCAACAGCCCGCACCACCTTTACTCAGTTACATAAGGGGGGGTTGTGTAGGTAACAACAGAGTAAGGAGAACAGATTCCAAGAAAAAAAATACAATCACTTTGCCTTTATTGGTCAGTGTAGATGGCTATGCAGTCATTTATCTAGATAATTCACATATGCTAATACAGTTGTGCATTATCCAAACTGACTTGATGATCGAGATCGTTTTTGTCAGTTTAAAACAGAAATGGGGCGAGTTGTTGGAAGTGGGTTTATTGACAGACTGCTGACAAATCTATAGGCAGTGATGTTAACATACTAACCTTGGAAGCAGAAATAATATAACCAAATATTATTTGTCCTTGTCCTCACAGTGACTGGATTAACTTGCGTCACACAATGGATTGGTAGGTGCTGCGGAAAGTCAGATTTGACTCCTCCAGCAGCATGACATTGTCTAGACAGCAGGGTGGATTGGCTTTTCTTCTTTAACGGAGCGTCTTCACAGGTTTAGACATATGAGAGTTGTGTGGGATGACGTAATAGGAATGTAGTTTATGACATTTTAAAATATATTCTATTGTTTAAAGAGACAATGAACACTTTAATGTCTGACAAAGTGAAGACGAAGCCATATGGAACTAAAATACCACAAAAACCAAAAACCAATCCACACCAATCTGTGTGTTCTAGAGGAGGATTGATTGTGATCTTTATGATCATTGTAGATTTCTTTTTGGGAGATTTTCATCAGCCTTTTCCAACTGTGAACTACATAGTTACATGAAACACAGCACCAGTATAAATAACATTTTTGGTTCTTTAATGGAGCAAACAAAAGGAGTGATCTTGATGTGGATTTACAAACAACAAACATGCTCATCATTAAATTTAGCAAATATCTTCTCTTGGTCCACTAGCTGTAGGATCAGGTACGACATCAGAACACTATTCCAGTCAATTCGTAAAAGGGACATTCAGACTCGGACAGGGGACAGGGGGAAGGGGAGGGGTTATGTGCTGAACTCCATGAATTGTCAAGGAGTGGAGATGGTCAAAGAAAAACTGCCAAAAAGAAGAAGATCTGAAGAACAAATACTGAGAAAGAAGTTTAGCTCAGGAGCGAAGAGTCTTGTTAACATCAGTGAAGTGTTGGATTGAACTCCAAGAGTTGACAATACTGATGACTTTCTATTCATCAGCTTCTTGTTCAACTTCTCTCATTCCACCTGAGGTGCTTGACTTTCCTTCTGCATATTTTAAGGTGCTTCGACCTTGACTGCTTCACAGTTCAGGTGGAATGGGAAATTTTGAACAAGAAGATATTACTAGCCTAGTGTCAATCACCTTGAGGAGGAGGGTCTTCTGAAGGAACACTGAAGGGAGGGTTTTACTGAGTTCACAACAACTGTTCTCCAGAACCACTTACTGCATGTTTAATAGACAGTTATTATACATGGATGTTTTTTTTTTTTTTACATATTTATTGAGCATATTTCAACCACATTTAAAATACCAGATGTATCGATTAACCATAAAAACTTTGGTGTTACATTTACACTGACAGACAAAAGTACATCTCACAGATAAAAGCAGCAGTAGTCAACTTAAAACCACAATGCTGCGGCTGCCTGTAACTTTGTCCATCTTTATATAGAGAACAGCATGCAATTCAGTCTCAGAAAGCATGTAGGCAAGATTGTAAGACATTACGTGACCACTCCACCCAGTTTGAGTCAAGTGTGATTATGATGACTCAGGTGTGCAGTTTGTAAAATGTTCATTATCCACCAGTGACCTACATTAGCATTGTAGCTCTAGTATAAATTTAAGAAGCAAACTTCAAACAACAAACATGAGCCTTAGCTAATTGAGTACATTTAGCCAAGCACTTAAACATTCACTTTAGTCTGCAATGACTTCCACTAAACTGATTACAAGTGAATGGAGAAAAATTTTCTATAAAACTAGTAAAACTTGAATAAGCCATCAGTGGATAAGCACATCTGTAGTGTAAAACGATAAAAAAAGATCAATGAGACAAACATTTGAGGGACAGAGTAAGACTTTGGTTTGCTTTGATTTATCATTTTTGGTAGAGCTATATTTAAAGTATACATAGATGAAGGTGAAAGGAACAAGCCAAAAGGAATGACAATGGAAGAATAAAGGTAGGCCTGCTGGCCTTATCAAAGTTCAGTGAAGTGGTTGAAAGAGCAATCACCTGTTCATTCCAGACACACCTCCTCTTGCTCACACACACACACACACACACACACACACACACACACACACACACACACGACCCAGACCTGCATAGTTTCAGTGGATTTGTTGTGTATTCATATGCAGCCGTGGCCTCTTGGCTGGTTACTGGTTTGATTCCTTGACGCATCATGACTGAAGTGCTCATGAGCAAGGCACATAAGCCCCAACTGCTCACTGTGTTTCACTACACAGATGGGTTAAATGTGGAGGTCAAATTCCATTGTGTGCTTTCATATTGGCAACATTGAATCTATGTTGCTATGGCTGCTGGCAACTTGTAACTAACTCAACAAATTAACTAGCTACCTAACCTAACTACACAAAGTAGTACCACACTAAACTACAGTCCTGTCATGTCCTAGGATTGCGCGAATGGCCGATGGTCACATGCTACTGTGGGCCACTAATGTGTCTCTCTATTCATTTTATATACAACATCACAAGTGACAATGTGCTGCATGTACTTGAACATAGTTCCTCTTTCTCACATAATCAGATGGCCAGTCTCCATGATTTTACAGATACAGCACTCAGTCTAACCATCACACAACCATCCCCCTCTGGCTCTACAGTGAAATAAAGATATGCAGTCCAGGCTAATAAAGTGCCTGATAAATCAGAAGTGCAGGGCCGTCAGCCAGCTCGGTTAAAAAAAGCTTGTGAAAGCTTCTCATGTGACTATCCAGAAGAAGAAGCTTGGCTGAGTAACCCAGTAATAAGCCTCTCAGTCCTCACTCGCTACCATACAAATGACTAACTTAAAAGAGCAGTTAAGTTCAAATAAACCTAATATACACAACATCACCCTTAACTCAAATATTATTTACATAATTTTCACTTACAATCAATCAGTCGAGTCCAAATTTTGCTTATTTAGAACTAGAGATGCACCTAAATAGCATCAACATACTTATGATGACAATACATCTCTCAACCTGCTCGAACCTCACTGGACCTTAATGAAGGGCTTACAGAATTCACTGTGTGACACAGGAACGACATGAAGTCATACAATTTCCTACAAACCTGTTAAACACTCAAAGGAAGTTACAGCAAGCTGTGGGAGATGTCTTGGTAATGTACTTTTAGGTGACCACTTAAGTGAGCATCGCGTTTTAGCATTTGTTAGCCTACAGCTACAATTCTAAAGTAGAAAAGAAGGACCTCAAACATGTCTTGGCTGAACAACAACATACAAGGTGGTTAATATGCAATAGTATTTATTTAGAAACCATTTCATAGGGAATGGATTACAAGTATTTCAAAGGAACCAAATGCTTCAGGGAAGTGCATGTTACAGAAATGGGGGGAGGCTAACTTAATGAGACTACCGTCACAATATTAGGTCAGGCACTGCTTCTACACCCATGGCATCACCATACATTCCTGTGTGGGCACTGTTTTTCCCCTGTTGTAACAAAATCAGTTAGACTCATTAAAGACAATGGGACTGATTCCTTTGTGTGAAAGTAGGAGGATCAGCCCTGGAGTTTTACAAGTAGCTCAAAGCATAGGGTCTATAATATGGATGCACAATATATCAGTATAAAATATATTTTAATTGCATATAAATAATGTACACTTTAACAAATAATTATAAATAATTCACACTACATTACGGCCATCGCCCATCACAGAGTGGCTAGCTGAGGATGCTGTGGTGTCTAGAAGAGAATCAAGAAAAATCCTAAAACAGTCTGAAATTACACTAGAAGTCATGCTGTTCATTGTTCGTGAATTTTACCACTCTGTTGCTCTAGGTTTACCCCCAGGCTGCTACACTGGCCTTTACAGACAGATCTTACCTCCCTTGACTTGCTAAACAGGTATCTCTAGCTGCATTTTGTCATATAAAAAGTACAGATTATAACAAAAGCATGAAAAAGCAAACCATCACAAAGTGGGACATATGGTCCAAATTTTATATATACACCCATTTCTTTGTGTACTTAAGCAAACAGCTGCTTCTCTGATATGAGCACTGATAAAAACAGCACATCCTCAAGCTGGTTGTATGCTGGTACAAACATAACGGCAAATCTCATACACTATAACATATTTGAGCCAGTATACCAGATGAACTGCTGTAATAATCTGCACCAGCACATCTAACATTTCTAGGATGCCTTTGTTTTTACACAAACTCTTGAAGCACAAGTACGCTGCACTGATTTTGGTTATCACAATATTTAATGTAGTCACTCCAGGTAGACTGCCGCATCAAAAAAACAAGACACATTGACCAACCTGCAAACAATCAAATAAATTAACACAGTGCATAATACTGGTGTATTATCTACATTCTCTGGATATTTTAATGTTCAGCTTTTTTCCCAGATCATGACTATTTACTACTAAAATGTTCAAATGATGTTTTTGCATTTGTGAGGTCACAGAAATGTATCTGTGTGGAATTTTATCAGATCATTTTATAACAACGTCAATCTTGAATGGAACTGGATCGCACTACAGGTGATTTTATCATCAAATCAGTTTTTGTGCTACTGAACATCACTGGATCATTGTATTGTGATTATATGTGATTTGCAGCCCTAACATGTGGAACACGATAAGACAATTCCCAGATCTGCAATACATCAATGACAAAATACCAGCTGGACAAACAATGACAGCCAAAACTCCGTGATGGTCAGAACTGGTTCATTTCCTCATTTCCATGTCAGTGTGTCAGAGCACAGTGGCAGCATTCACACAGCACTGTGCGCCCTCATATAGTGAATAGAAGCTGCTGCGGGGGAGTGGGGGGAGTAGAGGGGGGCGTGAAGGCCATCTCGTCCCTTTATTACAGTGAAGTGGGGCAGAAAACCAGGCCGGCTATGTTGAGAATGCTGGAACCTTTATCTGTTCCCTTTTCAAGTCCATGTGTTTAGCGCACACAAGGAGGGGGTGGAGAACGCATCAAACTTAGCAAACGTCTACGTTTCTGAAGTCCATTTGAACCATTTTTGTTATTCCAATTACACTTTTAAACATTTACTAATTCAAATAGTGAATTAAATGTACTTAATAATCCAATTACTGAGGAAAATCAGATTGTCATCTTTTTGTCTGACTGACTGTAGGTACCATCCACTTGATTTGTGGAAGATGTTGAGACAGGTTGCAACAACACTAGCAAGGAACTGAATTGAATTCTGCACTTGATTATTTTGCAGATTCCTGCAGGACCAGTTGTCATTTCTCATTCATGACATTTTACATTTCTTGTCGCCAAATGCCACTCATGTTGCAATACGTAAACTGACAAGACAGACTGCAGTGACATTTCAAACATGGTCAGATAAAATGCTGTAAAAGAAAGGAGCCAAAAAAGTGCCCAGTCATCCTTGTTTATTATTAGTGTAATAATGTTTAATGCCTATCTTTCAGCAAAAATCAAGCACACGATTGGTGAAAGTATGTAAGCAAGAACCATAACCTATTTAGCAAAGGATTTCTGCCCTGTTTCCAGCCTACAGGGGACAATATAAAGTGACCCCACCAGAAACGTCCTATTTTTCATACTGGCACCCTTTGGAAACACAAAATAAAGCCTTTAGTACATCAGTCAAATCACTTCACTTATTTAGACCATCATGACTGAACCCTCAGGGGACGTCTGTCCACAGCTCAACTGACTCAAGCATTCGCAACCTCTTGCTCCCTCTCTAAATTGAATTTTCCTGTTTTAAATTGAATTGCACCTCTCTTTGCTCTCCAAGGTGGAATGTCTAATAGAATTACAGAGACAGTGACAGCTGGTCCTGCAAAGGAGCCTCAGTTTCCTCTACTAAAGGCTGTTCACACAATACTTTTAAAATGCAAAAAAATATCCTTATAGACACATTTTCATATAAAGATTGTAAAAAATGCAGTAGACCGAGGAAGTCAAGGATGCCAAACGATTGAAAACGTATAGGCGACAATGTAACTGGGTTGTTAACATGGCAAAGTGACAGTGTTGTTGTCACATAAGATTAAAATTAATAGTTTATATGATCATTTAAAATTAAGTAAAAGGTTAAACATGTCTGATTTACATACACCTGCTGTTATAAAAACTGTTTTGGTTTTAGATAAAATAGTTGTATGGTGAACTGTCCTATGGTGTGACTGCCTCAAACATCATTCAATAAAGAATTACTTTTATAAATGCAAAATGCATACGTGATGCTAAATACTTTTATTGAATATTTGTTGCCCAAAAGCAGTTCATTGCATGTCAGAGCAACTTATTTTGTTGATTATACATCATATTCTGCATGAAATTACATAAGTATGTAAATTGTTTCTGCTATAAAGACTGAAGCATGGTTGAATGAAAATTTTCTAAAACAATTTTATTTTATTTCCTGGTGTGTGACTGCATATTGTTCGTGACTATGTTGGTCTACTAGTGTGTAAAATGTATGTATAATTTAAGTTTATTTCCTGCAGGACAGAAACCAGGGGCCAGAAAGTCCACATAGTTCTAAAGGCAACACTGCAGCATTCTTTGCATAGTGCAATATGTCTATTAGGCTAGCACACTTTTAAAAAATGAGCTGATGTCTCACATTAGTAAAGAAACAAAGCTCAGTGTATCTGCTGATAAGATCTGCCAATAAATGAAAAAAAATTCCTATCAGACCTCTATTGAAATCACGGTGTAGCTATTTTCAAATAACTTTTTGAGCTGGGGTTGAAACATTTTCCCCTAATGACACCCCCCTGGGCACAGTAGAGTGATGAGTCTGGATTGTTTTCCCATATCTGCCTCTGGGTTGGGTTGCCAGGTACAAGACATTACACAAACTGAGAAGTAAACATTTGATTTGAAGGACTATGAAACTGGGGGATTTTGGGAAGGTATCAGGAAATGATCATGAACACAGTGGGGGGAAAAGGGTTAGAAGCAGGGATATTTGATATGCAGCCCTACACCATCACTGTGCATTGGCCAGAACATGGCAATATGATACATATGATACAGGGTTTACAATACAATACATTGTGACATTGCATTTTTTTTTTTTTATTTGTTAAACATAAACCAGACCAAACTTTAGTCATCACACTAAGAGTTCACAAATTTATTCTTCAGCATCATGGAACCACAATCAAAATATGTAGCAATAAAACTGCAAAATGTGGTGTATTCTGTGGTATATTGTCCTTATTGTGCCACTTGACTCCATTTAGTAATACGTCATTTTTCAAGTACCTAAAACCACTGCAAAGTCACCCCCAAATATCATTCAGACCCAAACTAGAGACATAGCCCTCTGGAGTTGGCACTCCCACCAACGGCTTATAAAAGAAATTCTGCAAAAACACGTTTTTGTTATCCTAGAAACACAAAATATACTGCAGAAACTTTATATTGTGTGTATATATATATATATATATATATATATATATATATATATATATATATATATATATATATATATATATATATATATACATACATATACATATACATACACACACACCCACACACACATATACATACATACACAAACCGGATTCCAAAAAAGTTTCCATAAAAACTGAATGCAATGATGTGGAGATGCCAACATCTAATATTTTATTCGTAATAGAACATGGATGACAGATCAAAAGTTTAATCTGAGTAAATGTAACATTTTAAAGGAGAAATATGTTGATTCAAAATTT
>BRDA01044337.1:6083-20149 GCA_036984385.1 Crenuchus spilurus
CTGTAATCTGTAATAAAAACTGGTTCCAACATATGTTCTGAAATATTCTGAAACGTTCGTAAGTGTCCTTGTGTTCCTGTGAATGCTTGCAAAGTCTTATAAAGTCTTGTATACAACCTTGGTCAAAAATAATGTCTAATGTCTTATTCTAAAGATGAAAGTCTTGCTATTTCTTATATTGAATATTTCTCTTAACAAAGACATTAATTGGCTTGAATACAAGTAGTCAGGTATAACTTAAAGGTGTGAAAACATGTAGAATTGTATGAATGTTAATAAATGAACTTGAACATTAAAAAACTGGTGCCTTTTAGTTGGAACAATAACACTAGCAACAAAATGCAGGATTTCCATGAAAATTTATTACTACAAGTATTTCAATACTGTAACATTAAATTAACTCTGATGATAGCATTGAATATTTCTACATTTACATTGTACATTTTATTTACGGAGGTCTCCGTGTTCTTTACTTTGGATTAAGACAAAATTGATCATTTGTGTAGAGCCATCGGTCACTAGCTAGTAGCAGCAATGCAAGAAAACATGGCTATATTTATGTCAATGGCCATGCGATAGCAGCATTACACAATTTAATTATTTGTCTTCTTTGTAAATAACTTACATTTTGAAAATGGGATAATTATTAACGATTTTCCAGCCATTAGAAGTCATGCAAGCAGCAAGGGCTAGAGAAAATGTCAGCTACGACAGATGCGAGAGCCGATAGTAGCCTAACATGTCATCAACCATTTTAATACTTTGATTAATGTTAAAGAGCTTTTTATCCTCTTTGTAAAGAACTTTAAATTTTTAAAGTCGGACAATTATTAGCGAAGTTAGAGCTTTGAGAAGGCAGCAGTGCTGGTCATGTGCCATTGTTTACAAGCTTCACTTCCACACAACATGGCAGCTCCATGATGTCACGCCGGCCTCAATGCTAGCGAATAGGCAGTGTCCTATCCAGTAATATAGATCATTGTATCTGACCGCATATTTAAGGTGGAACGGGGAGTTCCCATAAGACGCAGCTAGCTAACTAGCTTCGTCTGTTATGAGGTTATCATGGCTTTGTAGTTCCCATAGCGGTAGTCCGCTCGAGAAACGGAGAGAACAGAACTACATTTAACACTGATGCATTTAGTCAACGTTAGCAGAAGTTAGCAAAACTAACCTCCGATTAGACTCCGCTTTTTTGGAATTAAAAGTACAAATTTAAGACTTTAATAAATTTAAGACCTTGGATGTATTTCTGGCCGTTTTTAAGACTTTTTAAGGCCTTAAATGTAAAGTTTTGAATTTTAGACTTTTTAAGACCCCAGTGGAACCCTGCATAATGAAATGTTTTGATTAACCAATCCAAATATTGTATGTTAATATAATACTGGACTGCCATGAAAGGAGGTTTGAAAATAGTTAAATCTATGACTGACATTGGGGAAATGTGTTCAGTGATTTTAGACTAGTTCAAAGTAAATTTGAGAGTCGAAACAAGATGACAAGATGACTCCACACAATCTTATTTATTGAACACCATGCTAAATCGGCAGCAATTCAGCAACCAATCAATTGCTCAAATTCCTTTCCATCCAAATGCCTCATTTATCTGCCCTGTGATTAGTGGCTTTGCAGCCCCTCCCACCCTTGTGCCAGATGGAAGCCATGAGTCTCTCCTGTTTGGTGACAGCACTAAAGTCCATCATCTTCAGATGAGACAGATTGCAAATCACGTATCCCCTGGCAAAACAAAAAATGTTAATGGGACTCAGTAGTCACTTAAGTAGCCCTGTCATTTAACCAATACTTCAATCAAACCACATATAGAAATTAATCACAGTCTCAGAGGGCTGATATTGGATCATATTTCTCTGTATTAAATCTGACTCTAAGATGGTCTATACAGCATTCAGCTACACAAGTTTTTGTTACTGTTTAAAGCTCACTGCAAGTCATATTCACTAGTCTGTGAAAGTTTCATTAAGATCTGATTGGGCTATTTTTATAAAAATAGCTGAGCTTTTTAGGTGATTATTGAGTTCTGGTGTTTGCTAGTAATGTTAGTCTTGCAATTCCATTTTTACTAAAGAAACTAAATTTGGTCTCCAAACATGTCTCCAGGCTAATTTGTGTCTCTGAATAAAACATTTTTCTTCCCTATTTTTTAAATTGCTGAAATCTGGATTCAAAATGCAATAATTAAACATCACTTTTAACTTATGTTGAAAGTATTGGCTTGAATGCACAATGCAGTTTTTTTTTTATTGGCACAATGCTAATTTTTGTTTGACATTGATATCATATTATACATGTAATAGAAAACTGTTTTTAGGCGAGTGTAAAAGTACCAAAAATGGAACAGAACTGGCATTGCATTTATCATCATATCTTTGATCTTATACCATTTCTTGTCTAATGATGATGTGGATTTTTTAAAATAAATTTGCTGAATCTGTTCTGAATACACTAGGGAGGTGTGGGGGCAGCAAACTCTGACCAAAAAAAAAAAAAAAAAAATTTTTCCTGTAAACAGTTTTAAATATTGTTACATTTAATCTGTTTTACCTTTTATATGTTACTTTTACTTTTTCACTTCCTTCTGTACTGTACACTTATACCTTATACACAGATCACTGCACAATTCTCAGAGTGAAATAAGCAATGTCTCGTGCTGTGTCCATGAGAAGAACTGAGGGCTTTAATGTCTCTCTAAAGCAGCAGTAGACTGATGAACACAGCCCGACTGGTGCTGTTGTCCACTCCGACAGCTGCAGATATTAGTCCTCAGACATTTACACCTTATACGTGTACTCTAATCATGTCAGTCTTTTTTTTTTTAATTATTATTTAATTTCTCATTTCATCAGCAGATCAAGTTATGTACCATCATTTTGGTAAAGAAGCAAATGGGATAGCCTGTACAAAACCACCTATAAGATCACTGTAGGGAAAATGGAAAGTGAGAGTAGATACAAGGAAGTGGTTTAAATGTTACCGCCGATTGGAGTAATATAAATCATACTTTATTTTTAATTAATGTATAGAGGACATGGCTAGGATTTTTTGGATGATGTCTACCTGTATCCCTGCTCCTTCTCCACACTGTTGCCATGTAGTGTGATGGTGTGCAGGCATGGCAATGCACACAGTTTATCTACCTCAGACAGCTTACACACATTGTTACCATGGAGGTACAACACCCGCAGCTCCGTCAGCTCTGTGATGACCTGAGAGAGACAGAGAGAATGTAGAAAATGTATGTACAGTATAATATCAGCATCTAAAATGTTAACAGAGCTGAAGCTTGGTGTGAGCAATTGTGATGTTCGCATTATTGTGATAAATTACTTTATAGTTTTGTTCTCCGAGTGTACAATGTTTCGACAAAACATTACAACGTGGTAAAAATAGTTGTTGATATTAATTAAAAAACCATTTTATATTCATTACACATTCCTTGTAATAATTTTGTTCAATCAGCATGAAAATCAGAAACCCAGAATCTCAAATTATTAGAATATTTCACTGGAGTAAAGTACTATTCAAACAGTATCAACATTACAACTAAAAAGGTTTGAAACGTTATGTGTAATGAACATAAAATATATGACAGTTTACCTTTTTGAATTAAAATTCTAAACAACAAATTAACTTACAATATTCTATTTTTTGGAGATGCACTTGTTTGTGCACTGAAAGAACACTGAGCATCTGCTTGTTTCACTAAGGAGAGAATATCATTAGTACTGACTAGATTTAATATGTGAGGATCATAGAAAAAAAATGTCAGTCTGTATCTCTTTAGGTTATTGTGGATTTTGTTGTGTGTTTATGATCGTTGTCCTGTTGTAAAAGCCATCCTCTTCATCTTCAGCATTTAATCCATGCCGTGATGTTTGCTTCCAGAATTCGCTGGTATTTATTTAAATCCATTCTTCCCTCTACCAGTGAAATGTTCCCTGTGCCACAGGCTGCAACAAGCTCAAATCATGATCAATCCACCAACGTGCTTAACAGCTGAAGAGTGTTCTTTTTTTTCTCTCAAAGCATACCTTTACTCATTATAGCCAAATGGTCTAGTTTAACTTTAGCAGTCCGGAGGATTTGTTTCTTAAATGCATCAGGCTTGTTTAGTTCATCTGCACACATCTAATGTTGAGGAGTTTTTTTTCCTGATAACTCTCACACCAAGGTCATATTTGTGCAGGTGTCACTAGGTCTTCAGTAGTCAAATTCTGACATGCCTTTATAGCAATCCCAAAAGTAGTTCTCAGAATGTTTTCATCTTCTAAACCTCAGTTTGACATCCTCTGTTCCTGTTAACTATCGTTTCTTAATTACAATACGAACAGGAAAAATTACTTCCTGAAAACACTTTGCTATGTTCTTATAGCCATCTCCTGCTTTATGGGCATCACATTTTTATGCTAGACAATTGTTTGTTAGGTTGATGTCAAAGTATTTATAAATCTTTGAAATTTATAACACCTGGTCTTTTCTAATAATGACTGAAAACAAGCCATAGCCCTAAAAAGTGAATTACGATCTGAGAACTTTAGCATTTTAATTTTAAATGAGTACAAAAATAATATACTAATCTTGCTTAAAATGTTGAAAATTATTAACTTTTTTGCAATTGGCAGATCAGAATATCTTCTACTCCATTAACTATTCCTGGTAACATAAAATTAGACCAAGGTGCCCAAACTTTTGCATGCCACTGTATTTACTCTTAAAAATTAGGTGCTACAAAAGGTTTTGAGTGATGCAATAGAAGAACTACATTTGATTTCTTCAAAAACCATTTCTGTAATACAGATTGTGAATGTGAAGAACATTTAAATTGGTAAAGAACTTTTACAACTCAAGTGAGTCATATAATAGGTTCTTCACACTCACACATTATTATAGAGAATTATAAGATTATTCCAGAAATTGTTATTTGGGGAACCAAAAGTGGATCTTCTCTGGCTTCCTTCAAATGACCCTTTGTAACACTTATTTTTTAAGAGTGTATCTATGGCGTCAAAACAGGCTCAGCTTAAGCGTAAACGTAAAACAGGAATTGTAAACGTAAGTTTTAAAGTATTGTAAACGTAAATGAAAAACTAAATGAAACTGCAAAATCGTAAAAATTAAAAACAATCATAAACAAAAAATACTTATTGTAAATGTAATACTGACACTTTTGCTTTTCATTTTTATTTTTCACTTCACCCGTTACGTTTACCATTCACAAATTATGATTACGATTATTTTTTTCCTGACCCTTTTTTGACGGGGGGGGGGGGGGCCAACGCTCATTGGCTAGAGGGACAGGATATTACGACATCACTTGCACTTCACTGCTGGATAGTTTTACGACGCGAATTGAATCATGAGTCGTTTTGGTGAAAGGTGCGTTTTATCGCACTTTGCAGGGTTACTTACTAAAGGGTGAATTTACATCCACAGTGGGCAGTATGTGTGTGTTAATCAACAGCGGGGTTGCCAGGTCCCCAAAAATCTGCAGCCCTATGTCTAACAAAGCACCCTATGCAACCTGACACCAGTCTGACACCAGTCTACAACGTCCAATCACAGATATTATTATAATTATTATTTTAATTAGTAGTAGTAGTAGTAGGAGTTAAAAGGCAGCGAACAACTGAGGGTGAAGAGCATTTGGATAGACTTACTAGTATTAGATGACTGATTGGAATGGGATCTGAACATACAGATTTAGAATAGAGAAAATTGGGTGTTTAAATGCAAAGAAAAGCAATTATGGAGGTATGTTCTTCTTACCTTACTAATACTACTACTTATTAAAATAATAATTATAATAATATCTGTGATTGGACGTTGTAGACTGGTGTCAGGTTGCATAGGGTGCTTTATGTTAGACATAGGGCTGCAGATTTTTGGGGACCTGGCAATCCCGCTGTTTATTAACACACACATGCTGCCCACGGTGGATGTAAATTCACCCTTTAGTAAATAACCCTGCAAAGCTCGATAAAACGCACATTTCTTTTTTAACAATTAAACACCACTTTAAAAAAAAAGAGGTGAAGCGCAACAGTTTTCACCTTTCACCAAAACGACTCATGATTCAATTCGCATCCTAAAACTTTATCCAGCAGTGAAGTGCAAGTGATGTCGTAATATCCTGTCCCTCTAGCCAATGAGCGTTGAGCCCACCCCTCCGTCAAAAAAGGGTCAGGAAAAAAATAATTGTAACCGTAATTTGTGAAGTGAAAAATAAAAATTAAAAGCGAAAGTGTCAGTATTACATTTACAATAAGTATTTTTCGTTTATGATTGTTTTTAATTTACGATTTTGCAGTTTCATTTACAGTTTCTCATTTACGTTTACAATACTTAAAACTTACGTTTACAATTCCTGTTTTACGTTTACGCTTAAGCTGAGCCTATTTTGATGCCACATGTATCACTCTTACATTAAACCTGAATTTTTCCCTAAATATAGTTCAACAAATCTATGCTAAGTATTGGGACATAAGAATTCAGTACTTGTTAGCTCCAGTTTAAAACAACAAAACAGCTTTGGATGTCAAGCATGTCATAGTTGATTGAGTACATTTGGGAAAAGTGGTGGTAAAGTGAGGGTATTTAAAATTTTTGGTTGAAGCATCTTGTAAAAGTTGCAATGCTGAGTACCGGGTGTATGTTTGAGATGTCATTGAAAGAGAGGTCAAGCCAGGCGAGATGTTTAGGTTCAGCGAAAAGGACAGAGAGAGTGTTGGTCAGGCCATCCAGGTTAGTGATGTTGTTGTTGTTGAGTCTGAGAGATCGGGTGATAAATTTTCCCTCTGAATTCTTCCTGAGCGGACGAACAGATGAGTTTGGCTCCTCGGACTCAAGATCTGAGTGGGAAGAGAGAAAACAGAGCAAGTATGTCATTACAGAGTTATCATAACTCCACAGTGTTGACTTCAATACCAATACTCAGTGCTCAGTAGCAAACAATACTGGTTGATTCTTTTGTGGCAACAACCTTAAGAACAACTTTGTATACTTTGTGCAATTTGAATACTCAGTTTTAATGTTCTATAAAAACAGGAATGAGAAGAAGCTGATTACTAAAAAAAACATTTATCCTGGTTCAGTTTATAGATACAATTAGAAGAATTATGATCAAGCCACTGATAGGCATGAAAACCCAAACAGAAGAATATTCTGGAGGAACACTATCCATATGGCAGTGGCACAGGTTTCAGTTTAGCTTTGTCGTATATTTTCTATTCATTTAATGTGACCTATGTCAAGCCTTTTTTTTATGTTGATCAGTTTGGCTAAGGAGTTGTTGACCAGACAGTAATATGATGGTCAGTAATTTTGTGAGCATCTCCATAAAGTTTGTCAGCAGATAGAAGCATGAAGTGCTCTAAAATCTCCTGGTAGACAACTGTGTTTTTGGACTAAACACAGTGGAGCAACAGCAGCAGACGACATGACACCTCAAAGCATCACAGACTGCAGAAACTTCACACTGGACTTCAGACACTTGGATTGTGTGTCTCTCCACTCTTCCTCCAGACTCTAGCAGCTGATTTACTAATGAAATGTAAAAGTGACTTTCATCTGAAAAGAGGACTTTGTACTGAGTAACAGTCCAGTTCTGGTTCTGCTTAGTCCAGGTAAGACACTTGTGATGTCTATGGTTCAGGAGTGTTGATATTAAGAATGATACTGTTGTCTGAGAGATACACAGTATTTATACCGTTTGATTAGTAATATGTCAGATTATACAGAAAACTAACCCATAGATTCCTCTGTTTACAGCATGTTTTCTTCTTATGAATATTAATGACCAGGTTGTTCTGATTGGTTAGTCATTCATGAATATTAAAGTCAGATTCATACTGACGGAAGTTACATTTGTTGATCGTTTAGAGAGAGCTGCTTCTTGTTTTTTTGTGATTTCTCACCTGACATCGAGTTGAGACATTTAAAAGAGAAGTCCAGCGGAGCTCCGCACATCTCGGCCCTAAAAACACAAACACAGACGTTTTATCTCCACTTTCACAACAAACTTCACTTATCACTGAAGTTTAAACGCTGTTACAGTCTCCTCTGTTAGGACTAATGTAACATTTAACACACTCTGTCTGTGACATATCAGTCAGGTTAATGATATTCAGTGTAAAACTAGTGAAAATTAACTTTACAGAGCTTTAAAGTTAAGTTTAGCGCATTTTATCGTCGCTACCTTTACAGCCCAGGGAGGCCAATCACAATACAGCAGGTTACCCAGGAGACCGATTGTGGTGCATTTTGGGAAATCTTTACAGCGGTAATGACTTTTAGCTCTTTTGTTGCTTAGCAGACATGATGGAGTCTAAATAACGTGAAACAATACTCAGCTTCCCTTAATTAATGTATTAGGGAGCCACGTATTAAAGAACCGCTAATGAACCCCGCGGATGAAGCCTCACTGAAGCTTTTGAAGCTTCTTCCTGATTGTGCCGAAAAAGGTTCGAGGCATTGAAGCCTCAGAGAAGAGCGTCATGTGGTGGCTGAAATAAATTATTACAGCCTGCATTTTACCACGAAGCAAATGAACCCTGTGAGATTTACTGGTCATTCAATTTCTGTTCTGATCTGCTGATAACCATCTTTAATTATTAAAGTCATGCAATAAATAATTGGTTGTTGTCATTATTGAAAGCCTCAATTAATGTTTTTTATATATATGATTAGAAGAAATATTTTGTCAGTGTTTAGTGACCCTGGCATTTGAATGAGTGTGTGTGTGGTGAAATGCGAAAACATGTAAAGCATAGGTAAAGATAAATAAATAATTTAATTAGAATAACACATATGAAGAATGTAAATTAACAAAATTAGATTTTTAATATATTTAGTGCTTACCCTATTTCTCGCTATCTTCTCAAAATGTTCCCAAGCAATGGAACGCTTGGTTAAGGATTCCATATTGTTTGCAAGATCAATAATGATACTGTACAACACAAAGGGGGCATCATGAGCTTTACTGCCTCTTAAATAGTCAGTGAGACATTGGATAGCGCCAAAGCTTTGAACCAGTCCCGCCCATTTCCGGTGGTTCACTGTCGCGTTCGAAGCTTCAAACGTCATAGTCACGTGATAGTAGCGAATTCAATGCAAGCTCCGGTACACTGTGTCAAATCAGCACGTGTCGGAAAAGGTGACACAAGCTTCGGAGCCTCGGTGTCAAACCGCCCATCCCTAAGAATAATACTTCAGGAAAAGAGTAAGTGAGGAATGTAGTACATGACTGCAGATCTATGGGAATTTTCTATTAGAATTACTTGTAGGCGTTGGTGGTATAGTGGTGAGCATAGCTGCCTTCCAAGCAGTTGACCCGGGTTCGATTCCCGGCCAACGCAATAACTTTTACACTCAAAATAGCACCAGCATATTCATTCATTTATAAACTTCTTTGTGACTAATACATAAAGAAACCACCAGATGGTCTACAGAAAACAAGACCAGACTCTGGAAACTAGCACTACACTCCAGAACAGATGAGAACCACAGCTAGAAAAACAACCCTTCAAATGTGTGCTCAGATAGAGAAGTGTACCCATTTTGGCTACAGCAATGGTGAAACGTGGTCTGAATTTGGTTGGATCTGCTAAGACAGTTTGTTTCATGGTATAGGTCTGCATTCCAGCGGGAGTCAGGACAATATCTTGCAGCATGGGACTAAATGTAATACTTATTGGCGGGAGCGGGCGTTTAATCGAGCCTTTATGGGACCCTAAGCAGAATTTCATTTGGGGCCCTCCACACCACCACCTTAATGTGTCACTCCAGGCTACATACACTGTGTGTGTAACCGACCCACTATCATTAGCATTATTTTATAATTAGCTTTATTTATACAATTATTTGTAATTAGCTTTATTGTCATACCGGTGTCATTCTAGCTATTGTGTTTAACCTTACAGGTGTACGAAACTCACAATTATTATTTAGTATTTGGTATTAATTTAGCTATTTGAAAGCAGACAATATACTGCATTTACAGTAAACACGTTAACCAGGTTAATTTCATTTGTTTGGAACATATGTGTAAAGGTGATGTTAGATCAGCATCATGTTTGATTTAAATCATCTATAGGTTTGTGTAACCTCATAAAATTGTAATACATATTTTAGAAGCTTTAGAAGATCATAAAAGATGAATAATCTTTAGGTTTAAACTTTAGATTGTCATATAGTGACTAACCCTATTTGTCCTTAACAAATCACGTTTTTTGTTTATACCTCCAGAATCTGATCTCATTCAGGATGACTAATTTGTCCGTCTGAACAAATGGTTATTTTTCCCCCATTTGACACAGTTAAAATGACTAGCCTTAGCTTGACAAACAGGGTCATAAATTGTTCAAATCCTGAGTAGCTATTGTTTATGCAGAAGTTGTGTTTGCACAAACTATTTTGTAACCAGAACAAGGAAGTGACGTACTCCAAGCCCAAGTAACACAGAATGTTAAACTAATGTTCTGGTATCGTTCTTGCATGGTTCTGTTAAATGACAACATTCCTGGAACGTTCTTTGAAGGTTTTGACTAAAATTTGAACAAACCTAGATATAACGTTCCAACCTAACGTTAGCCTAACGATGAACAAATGTTCCCTGTTTGTCACCTGCCCGGGTGTATAATAATAATAACATTAAGGGAATGTTCAAAGAATGTTCACACTAATGTTCACACCTAACGTTCTGATAATCAAGCAAGAACTATACACCATAATGTTCGCATAACCTAAATGGAACTTTCTTGCAATGTTCTTGCAACGTTCTTGTGTGAGCTGGGAAATTTTCGATGATGTTCTAATTTTTTGGAATGGCTGTACATGCATGACTTTGAAATCAAAAGTGTTTTGTATGTTTTTGTTTCTTTCAACAACATACTGTAAGCAGATTCTGAATGTATCAAATATGATACAAAACCAATCACATATATGCAATATGTGCTATTTATGTCATATCCCATGTAACAGAACATTAAGCTAACGTTCTAGTATCATTCTTGCATGTTTTGTTAACGTTCCTGGTACGTTCTTTGAAGGTTTGGCTGAAGTTTGAACAAACCTAGATATAACATTCCAACCTAACGTTAACCTAACGATGAACGAATGTTCCCTGTTTGTCAAGTGACCGGGTGAAGGTCGTGCGCATGTGTGTAGCTGTGTACTACATGTTGCAATTGATTCTGAGGAGGGCAATATTGAACACTATTAATCATCGATATCGGGTGTTTTCTTGTGCATCCATCAAGTAAAGGTAAGTAATTACAAAGAATCATATACAAGGCACATTGAGGGTTAGTTATTTCAAAGATACACGCAAGATTTCAGCCAATTTTAAAATTAGGCCTAAGTCAAGGTGTTAGCCAGCCATCCGCTTTCCCGCGGTAATGGTGGGAAAATGTTTTTGCTGATTTTATCCACCCAGAATTATGGATAAGATGTACATATAATGCAAAATAATCATGTTTTATTCATTAGCTTTCCCAAACCAATTATTCATTAGCTTTCCCAAATTTTTTCGTAGTGAAATCTGGCACTCTTCCCCAGTGAGCCAGTAACACCTCGCTGCTCTTCTTGTTGTCATGCAAAATAAGCGCGTCTTCACACACTGTCAGAGATCACACAGACTCTCAGTCAGAGTTTTAGTGAGTGTAAAATAGGGTGACCAGATCTGAGATGGTGAAAAAGAGGACATCTAACCCTCTTAGGTTGGGGGGGGGGGGATTTGTGGTTGGGGGTTATGGGTGCAGGGTATATTGTGTTGCATGTTCACATACAAGGATTTTTTTTTTTAAGTTGTACGCTAGGCATATGGCTGATATGTTTATGAAAAAGAGCTTTATTGGCCCTTAACAACTCTTAACATGCAGAAAAAATACTGCCCTTAAATACTATTTAAACTATTTTACATTTCAAATATGCAAAAACAAAATGATATATTTCCATGACATGACTGTGCTGTATAACAATTCTGTCTTTGTCTGAGAACTTCAGATTTTTTTAGCTGTTTAGGAATCTGTGAAACCTTTTCTTAACAAGTCAGATATGGAGAACACTGACCTGTAGCTTTTGTGGTGCTTAACTGTGTGAAAAGCACAGACACCTCTGCTGCACTCTGATTTACAAAAAAGACGAAAACACTGGAATTTATTTCTTAATCAATCCAAGAACTTACTTTTACTTCATGTGCTTTGCCTGTCGTAAACAAGGACTACCGAGGTGCAGAGTGACCAATGAAATGTGTACAGAGATGGCTATCGACCAATAACAGTCAGACCGCCCAATCAGAAAGTTTTAGGCTAATTCACCACGCCCCCTTCTCACTCAAGCGAACTGAATAGAGTAAGGAGGGAGGGGTGGAGACTAGTTTTTGAACGAAACGCTTCTCAAAATTTGATGTAAGCTCTAATTAAACAAAATCCTGGACATTTCTGAAATTACGCCCGGACAGTTTTTTTAAGTCTCAAAAAGAGGACATGTCCGGGTAAAAGAGGACGTTTGGTCACCCTAGGTAAATCCTCTTGTGGAAAGGATTGCAGGAAAAAAATATTTATATATAATTATAGAGCAGGAATCATGCTACAGGCTTGCGCGCACGTAGATACACACACACACACACGTGGTGAGCTTCTGTGAAAGCTGACACGCATGTGGAACACTCAGTTCCATGAAATATATGAGGTCTCTCCTGCTTTCGGTTGCATGCTTTGTACAACATAATATACACTTACACACACACACACAATATTTATTATGTATTAATATTATATAATATATATTATGTAATAATAGTACCATGAAAAACCATGAAACTTGTAACAAAATTACAACAAAAATAGTTTTTTTTTCTATTAATTAATTATATATGTAATATATAATATATAAAAATAAATAATTAAGCATTAATGCACAACTTGACGATTATGTTGCGTATAGGCCCAAGCAGGAACACCACACCATAACGTTCTGTAAACGTTAGAAGGTAATGTTCCCATGACCTAAATGGAACACTCTCGCAATGTTCTTGCAACATTCTTGTGTTAGCTGGGAGGAAGGCAGTGAGACTGAGAAGATCTGACTCAGTCTATGGAGGTGGTGCACAGATTTATTGGGATAGAAGTGACCAATATAGCCATTAAGAACCATGAGATGTAGCCACATATGCAAATTTCTCTGTATATAAGGAGCAAGAGTCTTCATCATCCCTCAGGACACGTCTGACAGTGTCTCAACTGCAGAGACACACTGGAACAGGCGTTTTGTAACCTTGTTCTCATTTTGTTTACATACATGTTATTTTAAATAATAATATAATACATTTTATTTAATGGCTCCTTTCTGACACTCAAGGTCACCTTACATAAGATAGATAAAATATGACATAGTAATAATAATAAAACATAGAACAGAAAAATAATACTCAAGAATACAATTAATATTAAAATAAATAAAATATAAAATAAAGTAATAATATAAATGATTAGGGAGCAATTAAAGTCAGACGTTATAGGCCATTCTAAAAAGATACGTTTTGAGACCGGCCTTAAAATGCAAAATGGAATCAGAATTTTATCTTTTGCATGAATAAATATCTCTTTTATCCTTTACAAAATGTGTCTGTCTTAAACTGTCTCAATCTAATGTTAGCTACTCAGCACATTTTGTTAGTTATCTAGCTAACATATCCAGAACATAAACTGAACGGAAGGCTTAGCGATGACAAAAAATTGTGAAATAATGGACATGCAAACCTCTAGGTCTTGCTGTTTTTTCTTTTCTTCCAGCTTCTTTCTTTTTCCATTTCTCTGCTCCAGAGGGACAGATTTTGTTTTACATTTACAGCATTTGGCAGACACTCTTATCCAAAGCGATGTAGAACAGTGCTTTGATTCCATTAAGATAATTATCTCAGCTAGTACAGACAGATTAGAGTCCAAACTACTCTTCAGTTCAGACACTGTTAGAACAAAACCATCACTAATACAAACCGGATTCCAAAAAAGTTGGGACACTAAACAAATTGTGAATAAAAACTGAATGCA
>BRDA01044340.1:290-24974 GCA_036984385.1 Crenuchus spilurus
TATATTGTTATATTTACAATGTAAGAAAAAAAAAACATTGCACGACAAGTGTGTCCAAACTTTTGTCTTGTACTGTATGTATGTATGTGTGTGTGTGTATATATATATATATATATATACAAGTCAAAAAATTTTGGACACACTTGTCATGCAATTTTTTCTTTTTTTTTTTCTTTCTTTTTTTCTTACATTGTAAATTAACACTGAAGTCATCCAGACTATGACTGAAGAAATAAGCAATAATGTAAGAAAACTTAAAAGTGTTAAACAAACCAAAATATGTTTTAAATTCTTCAAAGTAGGCACCTTTTGCTTTGATTACAGTTTTGCACACTCTTGGCATTCTCTCAGCTTCATGAAGGAGTTCACAGAGGTGCTGATCACTTGTTGGCTGTTTTGCCTTCACTCTATGGTCCAAGTAATCCCAAACCATCTCAGTTGTATTTAGGTTTGACTGTGGAGGCCAGGTCATCTGATGCAACACTCCATCACCTTCTTTCTACGTCAAAAAGCCCTTACATAGGCTGGAGATGTGTTTGGGATCATTGTCCCACTAAGGGCAAACCAGATGGGATGGCATGTTGCTGCAGAATGCTGTGATAGCCATGCTTATTAAATGTGCCTTGGATTTTGAACAAATCCCAACCGTCTCACCATTAAAGCACCCCCATACTTCCACCTCCATACTTCACAGTAGGAACTACATATGTAAGAATCATCCACTCACCTTTCTGTGTCTTACAAAGGCATAGCGTTTGAAACCAAAAATCTCAAATTTGGAGTCATCAGACCAAAGGACAGATTTCCACTGGTCTGATGTCCATCCTTTGTGTTCCTTTGCCCACACCATTCTCTTCCTGGCTTCTTTGCAGCAATTCAACCATAAAGCCATAAAGTCTTATGTGAACAGTTGATGTTGAGATGTGTGTGCTACTTTAACTCTGTGAAGCATTTAGGTGGGCTCTTATCTGGGGTGCTGTTAACTTGTGGTTTCTGAGGCTGGTAACTGATGAACTTGTGCAACAAAGGTAACTCTTGGTCTTCCTGTCCTGTGGGCAGTTCTGATGAGAGCCAGTTTTATGGTAATATTTGATGGTCTTTGTGACTGCACTTGAGGATACTTTCAAATTCTAGAAATTTTCATATTGACTGATCTTCATTTCTTAAAGTTGTTCTTGTAATAATATGGATTAGAATATTACTCAGATAGGACTATTCACTGTATACCTTCTCTATGTCTTCACAACACAACTGATGTCCCAAACACAGTAAGAGGGCAAGAAATGCAAGTCATTAACTCTTGACAAGACACAGCTGTTAACTGAAAGCCATTCCAGGTGACTACCTCATAAAGCTGACTGAGAAAATGCCAAAAAAGCTGACATCTAAGCAAGAGGTGCCTACTTTGAAGAATGTAAAATATAAAACATATTCTGGTTTGTTTAACACTAAACCATTTTTTTGTTTACTAAATAACTTCATATGTATTTCTTCATAGTTTGGATGACTTTAATATTAATCTACAATGCAGACAATTTTTAAATAATGAAATACAATAAATTAAAGTGTATTTTTTGCACATTTTACTACACAGTTTATATTTATTTTTAGAACACACAAGACTTTATAAAATAAGCATAAATAATACAAAGATACATATACATAGAATTAAACAGTATGTCAAGTTATACTAAAGTAAGTAAAAAGGTTTCAGACATTCTGAAAATGAGAATATCTACACCTACGTTTAATACATTTAAAGACGTTTATTATGGCAAGCCCATATAAATACTTTTTGTCCACCGCCATAATAAAAGCTTGTCAATGTGCTGTGGATATTCACTTTTTCTCACCTTTATAAAATGAACTGATGTACAATATATTTCAAATTTACAAATATTAAATTATTGTAAAACTTACTTATAATTTATTTTGTGTTTGAATCTTAGCAGTGACAATTTATACCAAATGGCATCCCAGTTGGAGTGTATGGGGTGGAACCCTGTGAACCCTCTGGCATCTTCGATTAAGAGGTACGTGGAGCTCACATGACTGTTTCCGCTCAGATAGAGATGACATACATTTATCTTTGAAACTAAATCACATGTGAGCGCTGAGATCCTTAGCTGAACAGCTCAGGGGGCTTGTCTATAAATCAGGCTCAGCAAAGTCACTCAGTGTAAAAGAAGCTTCAGTTTTGAACCACTTTTTATGAAGATAAAGATAAAGCCAGAAAATCAGTGCATACATTCATTGAATAGCAAATTACAGTTGTAATGTATTATGTTAATGAATAACACCAGTGCATAATTGTTGAGTTAAAGGGAACATAATGTGGACAACCAACATTTTTTTTTTCATTTTTTAATGAGTTGACTAATAGAAATAGTCCAAAATTACTTGGAATAAAATTTCAATCCTTTAAATTAAAGGCAAACACAACAAACACAATCCCAGGAATAGGAGGTATTAGTCTATAAACAACCTCAATAAACACTATTAATCACTAGAATAGGAGATATGTTCAGTGATGGCTTATATCTACCATATTCCAACATTCCATGATGCTTTGTGTGAAATATGTACTAAACATCTGGCAGAGAGTAAACAGTTGTACTAAAGTCTCAACAACTTGCATGAGACACCCAAACTGAGCTAAAACGTGACACTGTCCTACATCACACTTCTGCCATAGAAGAGGAGGATTTGGTCAGAGTCTCATAAATAGAAAAAGTAATTTCTTCAGAAATAACACTAAATGATGTCATGGAAAATGTTCAGTAAGATGGTTTTATATATAAAATGTCCTGCATCAGTTTGCCCCCCACTCTTGCGGTCCATCCCAATGCTCCGTCCTCCTGTTGGTTTGTACAGTCTGCCGGTCTGCTGTTTTGTCTGGCTAGGGAACGATATCCGGCCATATATTTCCCCCGTGGCACCTTAGCCTTGAGTGAGCCGAGAGGGGGCCCGTAGGGAGGAAGGGAGCAGCACTGGGGGAGTAGTGGAAGTGCACGGCTGCACAATGGGACAGCTCCTCATACTCTTTTCCTCTGGGACCAGGCTGAAAATCCATAGCCCCCCCAGCCTATCCTGAGCCAGGACAGCAGGCTCTGACCCCTGTCCCACCTCCCTGATTCATGGACTCCTCTGTGAGATGCACTGGGCTGGGTCCTGTGGGTGAAAATCAGACGCTCTTGGGGTGAACGAGGGGTCTGCATAAGCACCTTCCTAATATCCATCCATCCATCTGTTTGTCCATCCTGGGAGGGCTCTGCGAGGCTGCCGGGGCAGGGCGCTCTGTTCGCAGCTCAAGCCAGTGAATGAATGAACTGTGAGGAGATTTATCGCAGGATGCCATTTTGCACTGTCCTTCAGTCTGGCCAGTCTTACGCACATACAGACAAAGAGCGCTTTATATCTGCTGAGCCGTAACCCTGTTACAGACTCTACAGGATATGCTCACCTTTCTTACTAACTTCTGAGCCGCTTAGTTTAAAAAATTATTTTACTTTTACTATTTTTGATTTCTATACATTTCTCAGATTATTTCCTCAGTAATGCTTATTCATTGAATAGTGAACAGTTATATATAAATCATGTTCTTCTACTAGTGCATCTCATGAAAAAGTTTTTTTAAATAATTTAATCAGAAAGTTAACATTTTTTATATTATATTCTGTACATGTAAAGTGACATATTTCAAGGCTTTTTGTTTTCATATTGATCATTATGACTTATAGCGCATGTAAATTCAGTATCTAAAAGGATAAGCATATTTTTAAAATATATGAAATAAGTCACTTTATGTGTAATGAATATAAAATATGACAGCTTATCATTTTTAAGTTAAATTATAAACACAAACCTTTTTCACCATATTCATTTTTTTGGAGATGCTGTAGTAGATTTTTTAGTTATTAAAACATCCTACAGTGCACCACCTGGTGATCCGTAAGTGCAACAAAAAACACACAGTAATCAGAAATGGCTGAAAGACAAAACATTTTCAGATTTTTTTCATAATTTGTGTATGAATGGGTTAAAATTATAACAGGAAAGTTCAACTAGGGCTCCTTACTGACATTAAGGCTCTTTTAGGACCTTAGAACCTTTAAGATTCTTATTATGTATTTTAAGGGTAAAGTTAAAAAGTTAACAGGCAATTTTAAGGTTCCTCTGGTATGACAATCTGAGGAACCCCTAAAGATCCAGCAGCATTTACTTTTTAGTGATAGCCAAGATGGAACAGTGACATAAAATGCTTATTGTTGTTTTGTTTTTTCTGTTTAGTCAAAGCAGGAACCACACTTGTGCACAATAGAGCCTGAACTTTATTTACGTACACTCAGCAGTTATGAATCTGTAGCTACACTCGATTATGACTGAAATGCACAGAATTGGGAAATGTCTGGGCTGAGACAGAGGAAACTTGTGTAAATCCAGGGTCAAAGAAAGGGCCAGTGTACTGAGGTTCAGGTATAAATTCAGCAGAGAGAGAGCGAAAGAGGCCCTAAGTTCCCCATTCGTCTGTCTAAGCGGTCCTACCTCGGATTGTTGAGGTGAATATATTGCACTTTGGAGCAGAGAGCAATTTGCCCCGACGTCAGGATAAGTTATAGAGATGAGCCTCTGTGTTTTATAGCCAGCCTTGCCCTATATATGTCATCTAAAGCCCATGTAGTAATGCAGAGGGAGCAGAAGAATGCCTGCTATTCACACAGCTCCAGCAGAGGAAATGATGAGGTGTATAGACAACCGCTACAGCCGGTGACAGGCATTGATTTTGCGTTACGCGCTGAACGCTGACATGTTGGGCTGTTCACTTTTCAGCACATACTTAACCTGCAGTAAATTCACATAATAAAATGTCATGAGATATCACTTTAGCTGAGCTGTGAGTAAACATCTACTGTCAAAGCACACTCACACATAATCAAGTGCATCATTTCACATTAACACAATATATTAACAGCACATTATCACCAAAATAAGTCAGAAAAAAAGGGCTTAAAATCTGTTTAAACCAGGTCACAGCACTGAGAACAGGCACCCCAACACATTTCAAACCAGGAAATGATTGCAGATCCTCCCCACCAGGCCTCAACCATCACCTGAAAATATGAACTCTCTTGTATTTACATAATGAAAGTACTAATTAATCAATCCAGAATACAAATAATACTGGAGTGCCATATGGTTTGGAAAGGGTTAAAGAACAGAGAAAATGTTTATTTATTTTATTAGTATTGGTGTTTATCCTAACTTTAGAGTTTTTATATCTAACTTTAGACACAGAAATGTCTGGCTGTACATTTGGACAAGAATATTAGGACAACTGCTCATGTATTGTTTCTTCTAAAATTGAGGAGTAGCTGCTTGATTTTGGAGCATCGCTGTGAGGTTTTGATTGTGTCACAGGAGCTGTTATTGAGGATGTTGGGTGATGCTCCCCAACTGATACTGTCAGGATGTTGGGTGATGATCCCCAACTTCAACTCATCCCATGCTAGATGGAGCAGGGAACACATTTTCACAAGCTGGGGAGCTTTATACCATTCTAGCCCACACCTGGCATTAGATATGGTGGCAATAGGTTAATGTTTAATGCCAGTACTTCTCTACAAGGACTAGACAACCTGTGTGTATGTGCATTTGTACGTCAGTTTAAAGTAGCTGAATGCATTCATTAGAAGGGGTGTCCACAAACTTTTGGACTAGTAGTGTATTTGAAGTAGCATTGACTCCACTCACCCTCAGACTTTTACATTTATTTTACTCACATGACGAATCGAGTCAGACTCAAGATGAAGATTGAAATACTTGAGATTTGCTTGACTAATGATGATAAAAGACCTGACATGGATTTGAAGCAGATGACTCTAAAATACGTTTGTTATTAAATATTATTATTAAATATCATTCGGTTTAAAGTAGCTCTCCAATATGACAATACTTATTGTGATCCTGATGAATTAGATAGATAGATAGATAGATAGATAGATAGATAGATAGATAGATAGATATAAAGAAAGAAAGAAAAAGAAAGAAAGAAAGAAAGAAAGAAAGAAAAAGAACTTTATTGATCCCTTTAGCAGGTTTCCTTCAGGGAAATTAAGGTTCCAGCATCATCATTATTACAGTACAGACAAAGAAGTAGGTAGAAGAAGGTAATAATATAATAGTAAAAATAATATAAGAAAATATGGAATATACATATAAAAGAATATAAACAGTGTATAGATTTATGAACATTGTGTCACAGTTTACATTTCTGGGCATATTGTGAATATAATCTGTATTTAAAAATATAATCTGTATTTAATTTTTGTCTGTTCTAAGTTAGCAAATGTCAGAAATAATAGATTTTGTGGCATATAGTGTACTCCTACATTTGTCACCTCTACACTGTAAATATGCCAGTGTTAAATCAACACTGTTAGTGTTACATTAACACTGAGGGTGTCAAAATGTAACACTCTTTTAACACTCTAATAGTTTTGATTTAACACTGGCAGATTTACTGTGTAGTTTAAATGATTTTTTATGTTGGTGGTAAGAAAGTAGAAGTTAACTTTATGACTTTAAATTGATTATATATTTAATTTAGTCAACAATTTATTGTTTATTTATTGTATTTTAAATTATTTTAATGTGGAAACTGGAGGAGATCATAAAAACTTTGAAACTGAAAAAACTGGAAATATTTGGTCTTTGAAATACTGTAAAATAACAGAAAGTAAACTCATGAAAACTGATTTCCCATCATTAAAATATAGTTACATCAATTTGACATGATACTGCTCAAATTTTATGTCCTTTTACTGTATACAAAATTTCCATTATTAAAAACAATTAGACTATGTATAAACATGCGCTAATGCTGCAGTACTACCAGTGCCGGCACTCCACCCTTGTGGATCATGCACAACGTGTGGGGCCCCAAGTGCCCATGGGGGCACCAAAAAGTCTCCACAACTATCTTAACTGCAGTACATCAATTACCTTAACTGCTTAAACCTGTTTAGGGTCACACTGAGTCCCCTTATCAGGTGGCACTGGGAAGGGCCTTCCACTATTTTAGCCATGTTAATTCACAGTTACAAAATTGCTGTTACTTTTCATTAGATACTGTTTAAAATATATTTTAACATGTAAAGGATAAAAGCTGCTATAATACAGATAAAAGCAACTTTCCATACCGGTAATTAAAATACAGTCACATTAATTTTACACTAAATTGCACAAATTGTATGTCCTTTTACTGCATAAATGCTAGTGATGCAATTATAAAAATGATTGCAATGACAAGTAATACATGCTATAAATAATCATATAAATAATATACTATGACTGGAGGCAATATAAGAGTTAGGAGGTGGATCACAGGAAAAGGAAGCAAGATTGGAGACTTTATAGAGCATGTAATATGAGGAGTAAGAGGAGGAGTTTTGGGAGTGGTCCTTCTCTCAAACTTAAGTTATTTTATAACTTCATTTATTTGCCTTTCAGAGTTCAGCTCTAGAGGATGTGCATTTTTGGAAAACATTTAATGTCATACTGGGCTCCTTTACCTTCACTTTTAATCAATAAAATATTGAATTTAACACATTTTTGCATAAGACTGTAGCATCATGTTCATTTCAGTACTGAATTACTGACTGAACTGTTGAGCCTGATGAAGTAATAAGTGATTTTTTGATGACTGTCTTGATAAGAACAGTTTTATTTTCCTCATACAGTCATACAGGAAGTTACGAGAATGACCCCAACACACCCATGATGTACAGCTGTAGCACCCAGTACCGCATCCACACCCACGGAGTCTTCAGAGGCATCCAGGTCAGTGTTGGTCAACAACAGTCCACTACAGTCAAATACAGTTCACTAGAATCCACTACAGCCCACCACAGTCAAATACAGTCCACAAGAATCCACTACAGCCCACCACAGTCAAATACAGTCCACAAGAATCCACTACAGCCCAAAACAGTCCAATACAGTCCACAAGAATCCACAGCTCACCAGAGTCAAGTACAGCAAACTACAGCCTACTGGAGTCCACTACAGCCCACCACAGTCAAATACAGTTCACTACAGTCGACTGGATTCCACTAAAATCCACTAAAGCCTACTGCAGTCCACTAGAGTCCACAGCATTCCACTTCAGTTCAGGCCAGACTTGAATACTCTGTTTTTCACTGTGCGCTAATGCAGGGTCAAGGTCAGGGTAGGGCATTGTAAACGATTACAGAAACACACACACACACACACTTACTGTACACTCTGAAATCCCAGATGGTTCATACACTAAAGTAACAGCACTCAACAGATCGAAGAGTGATGAAGTACAACTAAACGAGCAACTAAGTGAAACAAACGGCTCCAACAAAAGTTAGCAAATAAATAAATAAATAAATAAAGTGAGGGATCCTGACGTAATGAGCAGGCTATGTGAGAGGAAGCAGGGGCCTGCCAGAACATTTGAGACGTTTAAAAAGCATTTTAGGAAGAAAAGAGAAGAGGAATCACTTAAAAAAAATCCATTAGCAATAAAGCTACAGTTTCCATTCGCCAGCACATGCCAATAAATCATTAAATCTTAATTAATGTCTGTCAGGGGTCTTAAAGCAGTGCTAGCAGAGATACTCCAGAGCTGGAGCCTCACTCCTGCCTTTCTTCTATATTCCACATTTCAGAAAGCATTACACAGAGGCAAAACACTTTCTGTAATAAACACTTACATACAACTGTGGTAGATTTGCTAGTTTTTTTATGCATTTTTACTTAGTGTTAATACTTGTACATTTATTTTAAGTAAATTTTTCTGCTGTACTTAATTACTGCGCAATAAAAAAGTTGACTTGTACTCAAGCTAGCTTTGATACTTTTATTTCTACATTTTACTGTACATTATTATGACCCTACCAAAGTCACAACCTCATAAAATTACATTTTATTTTCCATGAAAAATGACCATTTGCTGTGAAATACAGTGAAAATTCTACATTTGGGCTTTAATTGCAAGTTGTGCAACATTTTGGATTAATGCAGCAACTATTATTACTGAAAAATGTGATGAAGGAGCTGCCCAAGAGAAGTAACTTTGAAGACTGACTTTGAATTAATTATATATTTAATTGAGAAAAAAACAGTCAGAAAAACTGTAAAATAAATAAATAAATAAAAAAGTGAAGTCTTAACCTCAAAGTCAAGTTAATGCACTATTTTTCCTTCTTGACTGAGCTGTGCCTCAACCAAATGTGATGCTATATTGTAGCTATAAGTCTGGAGAGAGGGAGAGTGTGTATGGAGAGTATGTGTGGGGGAGAGAGAGAGAGAGAGAGAGAGAGAGAGAGAGAGAGAGAGAGATTGTAAAGCTTATTGGTTTGCAGAAAGCTTTTATAAAAAGTATTCCAATAACATGACACAATCATGCTGGATTCATGTTGATAGGCAAGTTTAGATTTGTTCATCAGAAAAATCACAGGATTTTTGTGAGATAATCTTGAATAATTGTTTTATTTCAATATTATTTGCCAATGGTTTGCCACACCTCTCCCCAAATTTCAGTAATAGGGAATAAGGATTATTATTACTTGTAATTTCCAATAATAATAATAATAATAATATGACTTATGAATAATATTAACTACTAATACACATATGTGGTTGTTACTTGAGTTCAGTCATTAGCTTGCTTTACCCACCTCTGCTGAAGGTTAACCCTCTGGAGTCTGAGGGGTTTTTTAGACAATCTGATGTAGTCTGACATGTCCTGACTTTTTACAAATTACACCTATCTAAAATTAAAAACAGTAAGAGTGTCATAAATCTATTTTTATTAAATCTGTTAAAACTTTCCAAAAACCTATTTTGTCAGATGTGCTGATATATTGTGAAAAAACACACTAAACATTTCAAAAGCGTAACAAATGTGAGATGACACTGTGTTTTAATCAGTCAGTTATTCCTAGATTGAATATTCATGAGTTAGGTGTGAGGTGAGAGGTATTTGGTCAGTTGCAGTGATCTTCGTTTATAGAGACAAAATGGGCATTTTCACGCATTCTTGGGCTGCTAGTCTTCCAATGGCATGTCTAGAATTTCCATGTCATTATCATATGAATGACAAATCGTGTGAATGGGCGGGGGGGAAAAGCTCAGTGCTCTGACTTGCTCTGAAAATCTCTGCTTATGTATGCTTCTCTCACAAGAATCTAAAAATATATTTTGATTCAATTTATGTATATTTCAAAAAAAGACCCATTAAAGTTTACGGGGTATATTTAGTTTTGTTTCTAGGATAGTTATAAATATGTTTTTGTGGAATGTTGGATATATCCCGCTGGTGGGAGCGCAGACTACAGAGGGTTAATAAGAAACACTTCCTCCACACACTGAGTGATATGACCAAACTAGCAGCTTTATATCAGCAGCACCATCTAATGATGATTGTGTGTCAGTAACAGCTTCTTTCTGATGTATTTTGACAGATGAGAAGCTATGAGAGCATCTAAAAAATAGAATAGAAAATTGTGAAAATGTTTTTGTTCATAATTTATGTTCGTTAGTGACATATTTCAAGGCTTTTCTTGTTTTAAAGGTGATCAGTATGACTTATAGTTCATGATGATCAGAAATCCAGAATCTCAGGTTAACTAGAATATTTCACTTAGAGTTTGATTAAATTACAATTAAAGCAGTATCAGCTAAAAAGTCATAAATGAACTTTTTCCACTATATTCTATTGTTTTTGTGATGCACTAGTATGTTAAACACATTATGCTTGCAATAGGTGGTTTTATGAACTCTCTGCACTTCAAGCTAGTGATGTTAGAGTTGCACTTTGCGTACCAAAATAGCAACACGCTGTTTTTATGACATAATACTATCTATAATCTGAAACTCTATTTGAAAATTCTATCTAAAAATTATGTTTGAATGGTTCAAGACTGCACTCACAATGCACATTCTATGCTATTTACACATTTTATTTAGCATCTACCATGAAATACATGGCATTTTCATGTAGAATCCATGAAATTTGTGGTACTAGTTCTGTGAAATTATAGAATCTGTATAGAATTTGTTTAGTTTAACCTCTTCTGAGGCTTATTGCATCCCAATGCTTATTATTTAGTTATTTCATGCACTATAATACAAACTGACTGAACTGTTCTTATGTTATGGACTCACCTCTAGTGATTGAATTGCATACAATTTAAACATTAATGACAGAATCAGCATATTAAATACATCAGCTTGAACATGACTGACCTTTATATTGCTTATGATAGCACAGCATGCTAACAGAGTGAGCCACACTGGGGATCAGGGCAGGGACTGCAGTTTTATCATTCCCATGGGGTCAATAGATAAGTCTGGCTGTACAGTCATAAAACACTTCAGTAATTTACTTATCAATAGCATTTACCACCTATTCATTACCACAACAGCACATAGACAAACACCATTATGCAAAGCGCTAGCTAATTAAGAGCAGATGGGCTCTAACGGTGGGCAAATGAGGGCTGGGGGAGGGGAGCACTGGAATAGGGTCTGCCTAACATCCGTGACTAACAGCTCCCATTTGACGGTTTAATCGGGAGGCATGGGTGAATCTCAGTGATCATTTCACAGCTAATTCCACAATAATGAGCTGGGTATGCTAACCATTTTTTATTAAGAGATGAGAAACACCGTTGCAGTGGCATCAGGCCTGTTTCAGTGTTGCTATGCTTTTAAAGTAGAGGGGCACTAGAAACTTTGGGCAACTCCAGTTGATATGGACCTCAGTAGACCTTATATCTACACCCATTGTCCATTTTAGCTTCACTGAGCATATCATATAGGGGTAAAAATTATTACCCCCCCCCCATGAAAAATGTGTTATTTTAAATGTATTTTCCAAGTGCTGTTAACTAGAGCAAAGAATTTTTAACAGCGTTTTCAAACATCCCAGTTTTATTTTTGAATGATTAAATCATTTGACTTTGCCCACAGAAATGAAAATATTTGAAAAAAACAACAACTACCATCGTCAAAATGATTAGCCTCTTGATGCTAATAGTCAGTGACCCAGAAGACCCAGACCAAGTTTTGCTGCTGACTTCTTAGTTCTGCTGACTTCTAAGTTTTCTTTCAAAATCTTCACACATCTTTCTTTCTTCATTATTCATTCCACCTTGACAAGATTCCCAGGTCCACATGCACTGAAGCATCCCCACAGCATAATACTACCACCATTGTGTTTCACTTTGGGGATGGTGTTTGTGTTATAGCCTCTCCTTTTTTCCTCCAAACATAACCAGTGTCTCTATGGCTAAAGAGCTTTAGTTTTGCCTCATCTGATCAACAGACATGCTTCCAGTATGCATAATCCTTCTCTCCAGGTTGTCCTTAGCATACTTCAGTCTAGCTTGAAGGTCTTTTCTGTTAAAGTGGAGTTTTTCTTGGTCTGAAACCTCATGATTCATTCCTGTGCAGGGCTCTAGTGATTTGTCTTATTTGAGACAACAATTCCTGACTTGGCGAAGTCATTCATCAGTCTTTGGCAGTTGTTCTGTGGTCTTTAGACACATCTCTCACTAGTTTTCTTTCCAGGGAATTTGAAATCTTGTGCTGCCTACCTCTGCCAGGCTTGTTCTGTATTGTGTGGCTCTCTTTAAACTTTTTGATAACAATTCTCACTCCAGTTCTTGACTCTTAGAAATGCTGTGATAACGTTGTTTATCATTCTGCTTTATAAGCATAAATTATTATTTATTAAGTCTAAACTGATTTCTTTTGTTTTTTGCATGATGCTTTCTCAAGTGACAGCTCAAATTCTTACTGAAGCTTTTATTCTGTGTATCATTACAAAGTTAAAGCACACCATTGCACAGCAGTGTTTTGTGCTATGACTCAATAAAAAAGTCGGTTCTTAAGGGGCCTAATATTGACCCAGATGATTTTTGTTTCTTAGGAAATAGTTCTGTTATAGTATGCAAATAGAAATAATGTACACTTTGTAAATGTTTAGAAATGCTATGTTGAAAAATCCTTGCTCTGTTATCAAAGGACATAGGGAAATTTTGATTAACATTTCATAGGGGGCTAATAATCGTGACCTTAAATGTAGTATGTAGTGCATACTTTGTTCACCCTGTTCTTCAAAGATCAGGACCCCCACAGAACTAACAGAGCAGGTGGATCATTCTCAGTGACGCTGACGTGGTGGTGGTGTATTGAGTGGAGATGTTAATCACTGTGTCCCCTCACTGTCCACTCTATTAGACACACCTGCCTTGTTGGTCTTGTAGATGTAAAGTCAGAGACAGTAGCTCAGCACAGTGTGTGTTGGTCCTCTAGTCCTGACACTGTTGGCTTGTTGATCACTATTTTTACTTCAGTAGTGACACTGAGCTGTTTAAAAACATCAGCAGCTCTGCTGTTGCTCTTAAAAAACAGGTTTCTGCATAGTACCAAAAAATATTATTTTGTTTGTAACTGTAGTTGAACCCATTTTGGTAATATACAGAAGCCTTTTTAAAGGGTCATATAAAGGAACTTTATGGTGCTATAAAAAACAATGTTTTGTTTTGTCCAAAAGTATTTTGGAGTTTTCTAAATTGAATAGAAAATTCTTTAAAATGTAAAAAATAAACTACATTTTTATTGTGTAGATCACTTCACAAAGTGAATGGTGACCATATTATAAAAGCCAATAATTGTATTTATTGAGTTAATTCAATATATTAAACTAATATATTAAACTAAGTTAAACAATTCAACTTCAGTCAGTACATCAAAATGACATTTGTTCAAGCAGTAGTGATGAAGCTTATTATTATTATTATTATTATTATTAATAATAATAATAATAATCCTGTTGTGTTGAGTACACAGCAAAATGAACCAGTACATTCTGGTAAACATTTTAACCTAGTAACCAGATCATGTATCACTAAAGTCATAATTTGAATAATACACATACAAAGAACTTTACGCCTTCAGGCATTCAGAAGGTTCTCTGAGTGCTTATGGTTCTATATAGAACCTGTGTCGTTTTTAGCAGTGTACAGCTGAAGAATATTCCACAGCAACTGGAACTACAAAGCAGCAGAATTGCTTCATCATTAAAAGGCATTAATGTAAGAAAATGAACTAAAGGCTGAATATGTTACGTACATATGAAAGATGTCTTATAAAGGGCCATATCAGAGAAACACACACAAGCTGTACTGTACACATTAAGTCCAGTTTATGGTCTTGGTGCTAATGTGAACTTCATTATGTTCCAGGATGTCAGAAGAGTACCAGGCATCACTCCTGCCATCGTGCGCTCATCTGAAACCAACGAGAAGCGGCCGTTCATGTGCGCCTATCCAGGCTGCAACAAGCGCTACTTCAAGCTTTCCCACTTACAGATGCACAGTCGCAAACACACAGGTACAGAAAGAGCTACAGCTTGATTACAATTTACAATACTGCAAAGATATTGCAGTGCAAAGCACAAAGATTTAAGCAAATGCAGCTGAGTACATGCTTAGTTTTACCTAGAGAGATACTGTGATTACCTATAATCATCATTGTAGGTAAATCCATTGTGAATTTGCACATTGGCATATTATAGGTTACATATTACTAATGTATATTACAATACATATTACTATACATTATATACTACTATTATATTTTATACACTATTATATTTTATACACTGTTATACTTTATACACTGTTATATATTATATATTGCTATTATATTTTATACACTATTATACATTAGATATTACTATTATATTTTATACACAATTATACATTAGATATTACTATTATATACACTATTACAGGGTTCTCAACTTGTCTCAGCTTGGACCCACATTTTCTCATGGTCATTAAGTCGGGACCCACTTTTATAGAATACAAACTAAACAAATTTATTTTTGAAAAATAGCCTTCAAAAACACATTTAAACATACATATGCATGTAAAGAGATTTCAGGGGGGACACGACTCGGGGGGTTTGATGGGGTGCTGGAGCATAAATAAAGTTATATTATTAATACATATTAATACATTTCTTACAAATTATGATATGATTATAATATACTAATAATAACTTAAGTTTTATTAATAATAAAATGTATATTTATCATTAATAAAATAATACATTATTACATATAATTAAATATTTATAAACTGTTAAAAGCACGTAGCATAAAATTATCACCCAATTCTTTGCCTCCGAACGTCATCACAAATTTAAACAGAAGAGTAACCAGCAAACAAGTCCAAAGTCCACCCCATTCTGTAAAACAGAGGCTGCTTTTAAACAGTATAAAGGTAAATATTTATTATGACATCATAAATCAACAACACAAAATTTATGCTAAACACTTTTAATATAAAAATTTGCAGCTGGCTATTTTTTGCTCATTTCTTTGTTTTCAGCCATTGTATTTTGAGGCACTGAAACCCATGTTTGATAGCCTCAGTGTGCAGATTTTTTTGTGCTTCTGTTTTCCTTTATTATGGGGAGCTGGGAGATAATCAAAGAGTTTTACTCGGAAAGAAACTCAAGCCCAAATAAGTAACTTCACGTTAAAAAGCAAGCTCAAAAAACTGCAACCCGCCACTCACGAGATTTGCAAGCAATTTTAGGAAAAAAAACAAGCCCAACTTCGCTTATAATAAGCGGACTTGGCAACACTGATAACCGGCAAATGGTGGTTACCATGGCAACGAGAATACTGCACGCAATGGCTGCATGCGTCTGACGTCTGTCTCTGTTTTCAATTTAAAAGACGAGGACAAAATCAGATAAGCATTAACTATTTTAATGGTTTTAAAATGTATTTATTTTTTACAATCTGTCCACGAACCGACCAGAAAGTGTCCGTGACCCTCTTTTGGGTCTTGACCCACCAGTTGAGAATCGGTGCACTATTATACATTAGATATTACTATTATATTTTATACACTATTATACATTAGATATTACTTGCCCAGCCCTGTGCCCGGATTAAGTGGAAGATAATGGATGGAATGATGGATGGCTGGATTATATATTGATCAGTATGATTTATAACTGATGAATACCAGAAATCCAGAATCTCAAATGATTAGAATATTATATTTGATTTTAAGTAAATGACTATTCAAACGGGGTGGCACTGTGGCTTGGTGGTTAGCACGTTCCCCTTTCAGCGCTGGGTTCTTGGGTGGAATTTCCATCCTCTTCCCGTGTCTGTGTGGGTTTCCTCTGGGGTCTCCGGTTTCCTACCACAGTCCACAAACATGGAGGTCAGGTGGATTGGATACTCTAAATTGTGTGTGTGTGTGTGTGTGTGTGTGTGTGCACCCAGCAATGGATTGGCACCCTGTCCTGGGCTTAGTTGGGATAGTGTAATGCCCTACCCTGTGCCCAGTGAGGGGGTAGAGGACTAACTGCAGATCAGGATTAAGTGTAAAATAGTGGATGCATAGATGGATGGACTATTCAGTCTCAACATTAAAACACAAAAAAACCTTTAAATATGTCACTTTATAAATATGACAGTTTATCTTTTTGAATTAAATTATGAATTATACACAAATGAACTTTTTCACAACATTCCCACCTGAGTGACCCTGAAATGTAAGGGTCAAGGACAGTATAGACTTGTACAAAAATATTGGGACACCTGCTCATTCATTATTTCTTCTTAAATCAAAGCTATTTAAAGAACTTATGCTGCTTTTGTTGGAGTAACTGTACTGTCCAAGGAAGGCTTTCAACTAGATTTTGGAGCTTTTCTGTGAGGATTTGATTGCAGGATGTTGGATCGATCATCACCCCACCTCCTCCTAACTCATCCAAAAATACTGGATGAGCAGCACTGCTCCACAGCTCAATGCTGTGGGGCTGTATGCACCTCTAGCCCACACCTGGCATTAGACATTGTGGCAATAGTCTCATGTTGAGTTATGTTCTATTGGCAGTCATTTTTTACAAGGAATAGACAAGCTGTGTGTACATCTGTGTCCAGGTGAATGCATTTGTTAGAAGGGCCATCCACAAACTTCTGGCCATATAGTGTATTGCAGGTTAAGAGTCATGTGTTGTGTTGCAGGTGAGAAACCCTACCAGTGCGATTTTACCGACTGTGGCCGACGATTCTCACGATCAGACCAGCTGAAGCGGCACCAGAGGAGGCACACAGGTTTGACCATCCTCATCTGTCCTGTCCTCTGTTTCTCTCTATTTCTGCCCTTCCTCTCCCTCTCTCTGTAGACCATGACATAGTACAGGATTAAGGAGAATTGCTCGTTTTTAAGGATTACGCTCCAAACCAATAAGCAGGCTGTATTAGCACAATGATTCATCTCTTACAGCACTTGTTTATATTACATATGAGTCATTAATGTGAAAACAAATGCTAATAGCCTCACATTTATGCCACCTCATATAGTCTAGAGAATAACATAACACTCTCCATATCAGTATAAACGTTTACAGTGATGTTATAAAGTGTGAGAAAGTGTCAGGACAGGATCTTATGATTTCCTGATTCACCGTCTCTCAGCCAAAGTGTTGCTGATGTATTGGAACAAGTCAGCATCTCATCCTCGCTGAGCCTCTCTCCAGTTCTGCACTTAGTATTAGAGTAATTCCCCTCTTTGAGATTTCCTCCTGGCCTCTACTGTAGCCTATACTCTTTCTCTCTTTGTGTGTGTGTGTGTGTGTGTGTGTGTGTGTGTGTGTGTGTGTGCACATAGGTGTTAAACCTTTCCAGTGTGAGACATGTCAGAGAAAGTTCTCACGGTCAGACCACCTTAAGACCCACACCCGGACTCATACAGGTAAAACAAGTGCGTAAAACTTTTTATTTTTTCAACCTTTGCTCTACATTCTCACTTTTCAGTGTGTCACCAGTGAGATCACAACGAACCATGTAGTGATAAATAAGTTCATTTTTAATCAGTATATCCTCGCTGACCAATAAAAAACACAATTAACTCCAAACAGAACACCAAAATGTTTTCAATAGATGGCATTGTCCATTGCACTTTGTAGTTCTACAATTACAGACTGTAGTTCATCTGTTTCTCTGTATACATTATTCACTCTGTTCTTCAATGATCAGGAACCCACAGAGCAGGTGGATCATTATCAGTGACACTGATGTGGTGGTGGTGTGTTAGTGTGTGTTGGAGTGGATCAGACACAGCAGAGCTGCTGATGTTTTTAAACACCTCAGTGTCACTACTGGAGTGAAAATAGTGACCAACCAGCCAACAGTGTCAGGACTAGAGGACCAACACACACTGTGCTGAGCTGCTGCCTCTGGCTTTACATCTACAAGACCAACAAGGTAGGTGTGTCTAATAGAGGACAGTGAGTGGACACAGTGTTTAACATCTTCAACACACACTAACACACCACCACCACATCAGTGTCACTGAGAATGATCCACCTGCTCTGTGGGGTCCTGATCATTGTAGAACAGAGTGAATAAAGTAAACAGAGAAACAGATGAACTACAGTCTGTAATTGTAGAACTACAAAGTGTAGCTGTATGCTCAGTGGAGCTAAAATGGACAATGAGTGACCAGTGTTCTCAAAACCTATTTTTTGTTGGAAAGCGACAGTATATTGTCATTAATTTTACTGAAATATTTTCATTTACAATGTTTTACTTCTTTACTTATAAATGGTCTTCCTCTGTCTGAAATATAAGCTCTCAGTCTAAAATGCTCCTCTCTCTCATTCTCCACACTCAGGTGAGAAGCCCTTTAATTGCAGGTGGCCAAACTGCCAGAAGAAGTTTGCCAGGTCTGATGAACTTGTCCGGCACCACAATATGCACCAGAGGAACCTGACCAAGCTGCAGCTGGCCATTTGAAGGAGCATCTAACATCCCAGCTGGTCCTGCTGTGTTTTAAACTACAGTCTAAGGGGGCTCTGGTTTCACCTGCTCTAAAATATCATATTTAAATCATGAAAGATTGGGTATTTGCAGATGAGTAAATAAGAATAAACTGCAGTGTAACCTGCAGTGTCTACATGACTGGAGATGGACCTGAAGTTCTGGACTTTGTGCTGATCTAGGATCCACTTCACCTTCCTATATTGTTCTTGTGTGTCTCAAATCATGCACTATGCTCTATATACACTAATTGGCCACTTCATTAGGTACACATACCTTGTATCTCCACTCATTGTCTATTTTAGTTCCACTGACCACAGAGCAGGTGGAGCATTCTCAGTGATGGTGGTGGTGGTGTGTTAGTATACAGAGAAACAGATCCACTGCAGCTTGTAATTGTTGAACTACAAAGTGCACCTCTGTGGTCAGCAGGGCTAAATTGGTTAATGAGTATATGTGTACCTAATGAAGTAGCCAGTGAGTGTAATACACACTATGTAATATATTATATAGTACATGCATTGTCTCAAATGGAACACTACCATTTGCACTAAATGGAATTGATAAGGACAAGAAAGAACCAAGCAGTGAACACACTCATATACATACATAAGGGGGCAATGAGCACACATGTGCCCTGAACAGCGGGAAGCCCCATTAGCCACAGTACCCAGGGAGCAGTTGGGGGTTAGACACCTTACTCAAGGGCACTTCAGCCAGGTTATGCTGGTTCAGGGGACCAAACCAGCAACCTGCTTCAGCTACCTTTAGGCCATGGTAGACCACATTAGGTTACTTCATCAAACCATGGTCAACAACATCACCCACTGATTTTAAAATATGTTGCTCTTACGTCACTGGAGTGTCTCATTCAATGTGTAGAAAATGGGTCACAAAGCAGATGCTAATAATTGGCTAAAAGGACTAACGGTCCTAACTAAAAGGTCATAGTGTGAAGGAAGTAGCTGAATTTGCAAGTGTATTGAAGTGAACATACCCGCCAGTGGGTTTCATGGTTTGAAAATGAAAATCTCTTCACTTCCAGACAAGATTTACTTCTAGAAATCAATGAATGTTCTTCACAAACAGTTTCTGAAAGAACACAGAGACCTGCAGACCATCAACATGTAGAGCAGCGTGGCAGCAAGAGACTTTCAGTTGTGTGTGCTGTCGACCACAATTCTGGTAGACCTGTATGACTGTACTGTATAATCTTCCATTTACATTTTCAGCATTTGGCAGATGCTCTTATTCAGAGGGATGTACAACTGTGTTTTGATTCCATTAAGAGAATTATCTCTGCTAGTACAGATAAGTTAGAGTCCAGGCTACTCTTTAGTTCAGACACTGTTGAAACAAAACCCTTACTAATACCTAGAAAGAAAGATACACAATTATACACATTATAAGAGCATATCAGTGCATTACAATAAGCTTAAGTGCTCCACAAAGATATGGGTCTTCAGACTGAGGGACTCTGCTGTTAGAACAGCCAGTGGGAGTTCATTCTACCACTTTGGTGCCAGGACAGAGAAGAGTATTGATGCTAGTCTTCAACGTGTCTTGAAGGATGGTGGGTCAAGTCGAGCTGTACTGGAAGCTCTAAGGCTTTGAGATGCAACTCAAGACTTGACCATTGCCATTAGGTAGAGGGGGGCTGGTCCACTTCCATACACCTCCACATTCAGCTACTTCCTTCACACTATGACCTTTAGCACCCAAATACAATCACTGCTTTATCATTAACATCTGCTTTGTGACCCATTGTCCACACATCAAATGATCACATCACATTTACTGCACTCTACCACCTCTTCTCAATCTATGACTCCTGACACACACCCCACAGGCATTTATAGCCTGATCATCCTTGTGCAGCACCATCTGCAGGAGCCTGAAGTTTCTTCCACCTTAAACATGCAAGGTGATCCACTGGAATTACCTTTTTTCCATGAATCTTCCATCAAATACAATTTCAGACATAGATTATCTTAAAGAAGTGTAAACAAACCTGGCATGTAACCAGTATCTAGTTCATGTACCAGTTTGTGTTGGTTTGGCCTTCATTAGGATTTGGAAACTGATCAGCACTTGGACCCAGCAGCACAATTATACTGAAATGTGTGTAGCGCTCCCTAGAGCCAGTAAGCCTCTCAATTGATCCCCAATACTTCAGTACTAGCATGGAAAGGCCTTTCTCAGAGAGGAAACATTACTGTCTTCTGTTTCTGTAAAGTAATATGTGCACGTTATATTTACAGTAGTAGCTCGTAGGAATTTGTTTTGGACTAATTTATTTTCTTCTTTTTTTTTTGTAAATTAAAAGATATTTTTTCCTTTTATTAAGCCCTTGTATCCAGCAGGCCACATCATTGTATTATATCAGCACCAGAATGTTCATATTAATAGACCAATTGTAACATTATAATCCCTTCAAGTTCTTGTCTGTGTTTGTAAATAGCCTCTCTCTTTAACCATAAATGGTTAAATTATGAGTAGGTCACACTGGCTATGTGACTAACGTTTGTGGTCAAGTTGTAAATTTTACTGTCAGTCCACAGCTGGAACCAGAAAAAAATAAAATAATAAATATTCTTTTTTTATGGAAAATGTGACTCACATTAGCAGAGACAGGAAATGTGAAAACTACTCGGATGGAGCTGTTTTATCTGTGTCATATGAGCATATACAGTATGTTACTGATCATCTTTTTTTATAATTAAAATGTTGACGTCAGTAAAAATGTTCTGTTCTGTTCTGGACTGTGTTCAACCAAGATAGGTCAAAAGTCTTTATTTCAGCATTTTCAACAGGAGCTATAAAGCTAGTTTCAGAGACTTGGAGAAGAAGCTTTATAACTGTTTATTTTACCATACCATTTTGGAGATGGACTAGTATAAAGTTCATTTGTGTTCATAGTTTAAGTCAAAAAGTCATTTGTCATATTAAATATTCATTACATACATAAAATACTTTTTTGTTTTGATACTGTTACTCAAACTCCAAATGAAATATTCTAATAATTTGAGAATCTCAATTTCAATCTTTTTGAGTTATGAATTTTAGGCTTGAAATATGTAATTTTATGTGTAATGAATAAATAATATACAGTCATGGCCGAAAGTGTTGGCACCCCTGAATTTTTTCCAGAAAATGAAGTATTTCTCCCAGAAAATTATTGCAATTACACATGTTTTGTTATACAGATGTTTATTTCCTTTGTGTGTATTGGAACAACACAAAAAACAGGAAAAAAGGGCAAATTTGACATAATTTCACACAAAACTCCAAAAATGGGCCGGACAAAATTATTGGCACCTTTTCAAAATTGAGGGTAAATAACTTTGTTTCAAGCAGGTGATGCTCTTTCAAACTCACCTGTGATAAGTAACAGGTGTGGGCAATTTAAAAATCAAACCTGAAACCAGATAAAAAGGAGACAAGTTGACTCAATCTTGGCATTGTGTCTGTGTGCCACACTAAGCATGGAGAACAGAAAGAGGAGAAGAGAACTGTCTGAGGACTTGAGAACCAAAATTGTGGAAAAATAACTGTCAAGGTTACAAGTCCACCTCCAGAGACCTTGATGTTCTTTGTCCACGGTGTGCAACATAATCAAGAAGTTTACAACCCATGGCACTGTAGCTAATCGCCCTGATAAAAGGTTGCAATGCAGGATAGTCCGGATGGTGGATAGGCAGCCCCAATCAAGGTCCAAAGAAATTCAAGGTGTCCTGCAGGCACAGGGTGCATCAGTGTCAGCTCAAACTATCTATCGACATTTGAGTGAAATGAAACGCTATGGCAGGAGACCCAGGAGGACCCTACTGCTGACACAGAGACAAAAAAGCTAGACTGCAGTTTGCCAAAATGTATGTAAGTAAGCCAAAATCCTTCTGGGAAAACATCTTGTGGACAGATGAGACCAAAATAGAGCTTTTTGGTAAAACACATCATTCTACTGTTTACTGAAAACGGAATGAGGCCTACAAAGAAAAGAACACAGTACCTACAGTCAAATATGGTGGAGGTTCAAAGATGTTTTGGGGTTGTTTTGCTGCCTCTGGAACTGGGAGCCTTGACCTTGTGCAAGGCATCATGAAATCTGAAGATTACCAAAGGATTTTGGGTCGCAATGTAGGGCCCAGTGTCAAAAAGCTGGGTTTGCGTCCTAGGGTCATGGGTCTTCCAGCAGGACAATGACCCCAAACATACTTCAAAAAGCACCCACAAATGGATGGAAACAAAGCGCTGGAGAGTTCTAAAGTGGCCAGCAATGAGTCCGGATCTAAATCCCATTGAACACCTGTGGAGAGATCTTAAAATTCCTGTTGGGAGAAGGCACCCTTCAAATATGAGAGACTTGGAGCAGTTTGCAAAAGAAAAGTGGTCCAAAATTCCAGTTGAGAGGTGTAAGAAGCTTGTTGATGGTTATAGGAAGCGTTGATTTCAGTTATTTTTTCCAAAGGATGTGCAACCAAATATTAAGTTGAGGGTGCCAATAATTTTGTCCGGCCCATTTTTGGAGTTTTGTGTGAAATTATGTCAAATGTGCCTTTTTTTCCTCTATTTTTTGTGCTGTTCCAATTAGGGCTGCGAAACTTTGGGAATCGAGCGAATCGATCCAGAATCGATTCTTGGGGTCAGGAATCGATTTTTTTCCGATTCTTTCAAATATGAACGAAATACTTTACCGTTGCAATCTCTGCAAATCGCAAGAGTCACGTCAAGCACTTTCTTACCTGGCCGGGTTGACGGTAAAATCCAAAGTGTTTCCAAATGGTTGTTTTCAAAGACTGCGGCTCGGCTTGCATGCCTGTACATAGCCGACGCTGCTTCCTTGTTTTGCCTAGCACTACGGTGGCTGAAAAGGCACATCCGCACCCGCAAAAAAAATCGATTTTTTGAAAACGAGAATCGATTCAATGTTAGAAACACGATTCGAGCTCGAATCGATTTTTTCATGCACCCCTAGTTCCAATACACACAAAGGAAATATACATGTGTATAACAAAACATGTAATTGCAATAATTTTCTAGGAGAAATACTTAATTTTCTGGAAAAAATTCAGGGGTGCCAACACTTTCGGCTATGACTGTACAACAGTTTACCTTTTCAAAATTAACAACACAAATAAACTTTTTTGCATGAACCTGACAATACAATACATATAATACAAGAGCTACAATTCAATATATAGCAATATAGTGTGGTACAGTAAGCAAGATGTATGTGACCCCGCCAGGGGAAACCAGGCCAAAGTCACTGGGCAACTTATTGAGATATCATGTAAATATCATGTCACTCACAGCGACAAAACTTAGCCACTCGATATTATTGCTGTAAATGAAAGATAATAGTCTCAGATATCTATCGAGTACATATTTTGATCAAAATCAAAACTTAAATTCACAAAAAAGTTGTTTTGAAAAAAAAAAAAAAAAAAAGAATGACTGTGACCTGCTTTTCCCTGGCGGGGTCACATATAGCAATTTATTCTTACATTTTAAGAATATAATTAGGCTTTGACTGCTTGTTACTGGTGGAGTGGAAGAGTCTAATGGCTGAAGATAGATTACAACACTGTCATCTGGTCAACAACACAAAATAAACCACCAATCTTTACATGTAAACTATTCATTAAAAATCTATACTGTGTATTTCCGTATAGACTTATCAATTCCCATTTACTCTTTGTTAAGTTCAATGGATTTAGAAAGACTGACTGACCGTGTAGGAAATACCTTTCGTTCAACACTAGACATTGTAGCCCCTCTTAAATATAAAAAGA
>BRDA01044341.1:0-10789 GCA_036984385.1 Crenuchus spilurus
TGACATTTGCCATCTCCACATCATTGCATTCAGTTTTTATTCACAATTTGTTTAGTGTCCCAACTTTTTTGGAATCCGGTTTGTATATATATTTACACATATGGACATCAATATGGCAGTATTACACACACCTTTCTCTGCAAGTGGTCTAGCAGCTTTACATTTTCATGGAAAGTCAGCTATATGCCAAGTATGATCTTCATAACATTTATCTCAATTACATGAGTTTCTCTTCTTAAGCCTGCTTTAATCACTTTTTCATTAGCTCTTGCATCTTCTGTATTTAATGAACTGTAGGCTACAATCCTCTGGGCCTTTGTCTCCATAGGGACTGTGCTAATCTTACACATTCAGAATATACAGGGCAGGTGCAAGATTACCCTACCTATTTTTGTTTCAGACTCACCATTGCTGGTTTCTCCATTACAATTCATTGGTTTCGCTCTGAATGCACTGCATGTTCAATAATCTTCCATCTCAGGAAAATATGAAGTGTCTTTATTCTTTCATATGCTCTCCAAGAGTGCAATCTTTGAGCCAAAACCCATCTTCCACAAAGAGGCTGTCAAGATGTATAGTAGGTAGAGAGGGATGGTTCCTGCTTGCTTGGCATGCTTGATGAGTATGGCTCGCTCTTTATTGCCCTGAGACAAAACAGACAGAGAACTTAGGAAAATAAGGCCAAGGTCAGATATAGCTGACTCCTTTATGAAGAAGGTAGCATGAATATTTTGACATTTGTCAATAAAAAAAATGACAGGTTCATAAAACTACTTTATGTCTTCTTCTATTATTATTACTACTAAACTATATGTCTCAAAAGTATTGGAACACCTGCTCATTCAATGTTTCTTCAGAATGCTAAAATAAGAGTATCCTGCTTTCATTGGAATAACTGTCTTTACTGTCCAGGGAAGGCTTTTACTAGATTTTGCAGCATTGCTGTGAGGATTTGATTGCATTCAGTGACAAGAGCATTACTGAAGTCAGCAGGATGTGGGTGATCACAACCACATCTCATCCCCAACTCATCCCAAAAGTATTTGATGGAGCACCATCATTCCAAAGAACACAGTTCCACTGCTCCACAGCTCAGTGCTGGGCAACTTTATACCCCTCTTGCCCACACCTAGATTTAGGCATGGTGCCAATAGGTTTATGTCTATCTACTCCAAAGAGTCATATTCCGTTGGCAACACAGGGACTAGACAAGCTATCTGCGTGCATTTGCACATCTGTGGCAGCAATGGGTGCAACTTAAAGTAGCTGAATGCATTTATTAGAAGGGGTGTCCAAAAACATTTGGACAATTTTGAATAGTTGTTCCCAACTGTGCAAACTGATTCTTTCAATTAATGCTTCTTCAAAGCAACACTTATAATCCACTTGTCCCATCTACTTTGGATTTGGATTAGTAAAGAAGGTGACTAAGAGGAGCATTAATTCCACTTACAGGTGGAGGCACAATCAGGCTTACACTTTCTTTCAGAAAACCTTGAATTGTCCTCTGTCCCATTTTACATTAAGCCTGAATGTGAACAGATGATTATGCATAGCCTGTCTGCTTAATACTTTGGTTCCCCCTTTTCTACATTGTTGAATTAAATCAGCAACCTTGCTAACATTAGCTTACTCCAGTGCACAGAGTTATTAAGTGTGTCTATCTTTTCTAATGAGATTAGTCTGGTGTTAACCCTGCAGTCCTCTGCTGCACTCTTGTCTTCATCTCTGGAAAGTTGGTCCATGTTGGCAAATGAGCAAGAGTTATACAACTTCTGCGGCCAAATGCATGTTTTTCTTAACTTCAGAAAAAGTTACAAAAAAACAGTTTTTCTTCAAATAATGTCTCTTTCCATAACTTTTCATAAGAAGAAATTTAAGGAGAAGTGGTATTCTTAAAAACATGATGTTCTTAATGTGTTCTTAAGCTTTTGATAACCTCGCACTTACAGTGGGGCCAAAAAGTATTTAGTCAGCCACTGACTAAATACTTGAGGCTGTGGTCAGGTGTCTTTTATACAGATAACGAGGTCAAACAGGTGCCATTAATACAGGTAACGAGTGGAGGACAGAAGAGCTTATTAAAGAAGACGTTACAGTCATGTGAGAGCCAGAAATCTTGCTTGTTTGACCAAATACTTATTTTCCACCATAATTTACAAATGAATTCTTTAAAAATTCTACAATGTGATTTCTTGGATTTTTTTCTCATTCTGTCTCTCATATGTCTATGATGACAATTACAGGCCTCTCTCATCTTTCTACGCAGGTGAACTTGCACAATCAGTGGCTGACTAAATACTTTTTGGCCCCACTGTACCTTAGGCTGTAGGTTGTATACAACTGACAGTATTTTAAGCACAACCTTCACTAAAGGCTTTTAAACGTTTGATATGAAAATATGAAGACCGCATTTCCAATAAATAATCACCTGTATTTGTTTGCTAATTTTCTGAACGATTATTTTTGATGGTTTTCCTCCATTTTTGTCCTGTGAGTGGATTAAACAAAAATAACGGAAATAACGGTCACTTACATTTTAAGATCCCGTCTTCGTTTTTTAATCTCGCGTGATTTGATAAGCTGTAGCATACGCAAGAAAACAAACATATTCTTAAGATTTTTTCATTTAGGAACATTCTCATGAACTTTGTGTTTATTTTAAGAGCAATCGCAAGTTTTCTTACGTTTTCGTGAATCTGAATAGCACAACTATAATAACATGTGGATACAGCAGCAGCGCACGTTTTGTTCCGTGGTTTTTCCATTATGTCCCATTTCTTTTGTTTACCAGCATCTGTTTTCCACTTCTAAAATAGTTTTTGGAGCTTTCGTGACCGTGTCTCACCACTTCAGGAATCACTTGTTACAAGTTTCCCTGAATTACTTCACAACGTCAATCTACCATGCTATGCAAAGTAGCCATGTTCTGCCGCACCTGATTGGCTGCACTAGCGCGGGGCTGAATTGTGATTGGCTTAGGCTGCGCTATCAGGATTCCTCGAGCGGACCGTTGTGCTGTGAGCGCGCGCGCACACACACGCTCACTCACACTCTCCGGAGCTGTAACAGGGAGACCGGCGGGATGTGGTGATGCTGGTCTATTTGGTAAGCGAATTGTCCTTCTTTTCCTCGCTTTTTGGGAACCGGCTCACTGACTTACGCCTGAGCGCGTGTGAGTGTTTGCGTTGCCGGTGTGGGATAAGCTTTCACCCGCTCTCTGGGAGTGTGGAGAGAAGATAATCTGTGCACGCTCAGACTGCTTCTTTCATTTGGCGATGAAATTGGGCTGAGACGGTGCTGTCATTGCCGTCCGCTTGCAGGAAGGAGCGCACTGTGGTCTGATGCTCACATGCCTTAAGTAGGACTTTTATAGTTAGAGCTGCCGGAGCTGGACAATGGGGTCATTTGTCTTTGTCTTTTCGTCTTTTACATGATGGTATTCACGGTTTATTCACTGAAAGCACGCTTGCGTTAGTGGAGAGCCTGTGGTGTTTGTGTCTGTAGTAGTTTAAAAGCTATTTTTTGTATAAAACTAGCGCTCAGCCATGCATGAGATTGTACTGGAGCTCCGAGAATGAGACTCCTCTCTCGTCTTCTGCTCTCACTCCATCAGCCTGAGACACAGCTGCGGCTCTTTTCAGCTCATTTTCTGCCAAGGACTTTCACCTGCCACTAATGACATCCCCGATAAGTTATTTTGTTTTCTTGAACCATCACAATGACATGATCTGTTCCCGTTCAGAAGTCATTTTCTCTTCATGAACTAAAGCCCCAGCAGGGCTCTTACTGTCCTCCTGTGGGCTCTGTGATGCCGAATCGTCTTAAATGCCTGTTAATTTGCTTTTAAAAACGCTTTGGGAAATCGATGGTATTGATTTCGTAAACGTGACTTTATGTTGTACTGCAACAGTGGTTGATCCAACATTTAGCTCTATTGATCTGTCAAATTCAGTTTGCCATTAGCCAGGTGCCCAGACAGGCGTGCATTAGGTAGTGAAGCAGAGCAGTGCACCTGACATCATTTAGAATAACCATGAAGAATAATGACGAATATTTATACACACATTTTTACACTTTGCTTAAAGTTGAATTAACTGCAGAGTGTTGGAAGGAACTCACAATGCTTTATGATGCTGCCTCTCCTTTCTCTCTGTCTTTCTCTCTGTCTTCTCTTCTCTCTTTCTCTCCCTCGTTTTCAAATTCTCTCCTTTTTCATTCTTTCTCCCTCCTTTTTCTTTTTCTTTCTTTATTTCTCTCATTCTCTTCCTTCTCTCTCCTTCTTACTTTCTCCTCTTTCTCTTTGTTTGTTTATTTTTCTCCTTTCTTTCTTAATTTTCTCTTACTTTATTTCTCACTTCTTTCTTTTTCTAATTTTTCTCTCGTTCTCTTTCCTCTTTTCTCCCTCTTTCACATTATCTATTTTTTCATTCTCTCTCTCTCTCTCTCTCTCTGTCTCTCTCTGTCTCTCTCTGTCTCTCTCTCTCTCTCTCTCTGTCTGTCTCTGTCTCTCTCTGTCTGTCTGTCTCTCTCTCTCTCTCTCTCTCTCTCTCTCTCTCTCTCTCTCAGGTCATTATCTGGCAGGGAATAAAAGATGCTAATCCATGTCTCTCTGATCCTGCCACATGTTGGTTTCAATTACACTTTCAGCTGGACAGCAGCTGCTGTCGCTCAGCTCCCAGGTCCTTTCACAGCATCACATACCTAAAGCAGTGGTGACTGAGGGACAGGCAGGACGAGGCTGTGTGTGTCCTCTCGCCCGGTCTGCTGAGTTTACCCTACAGGTGTCTCGGTGGTGGTGTGGCAGATTGTTATAAATGTTTGACAGTGAATACTTTCAATATGTTTTCCTCTTTCCAGGCAAATCGCAAACCTGTAAGTCTTTTGTGTCGTTTGTGAAGAGCAGGAGCTTGCTTGCTCTCACTTTATATTTTTTTTTACCTTCTTCGTCGCAAAGGCTTATTTGAAATCCATTACGGATTGTGCTGATGCATTGAAATTTGCTTTTGTGACCCGGGCACTTGAAATGCATTTTCTTGCTGAAGACAGGCTTGTATTTTTCAAGGTTTTCTATAAGGCTTCTCCCAAGTGGTGGTGGTGGTGGGGGCCACTTGAGTCTCTCCTCTAAGGTCCCAAGTGATGTACAGCGCTGGTTAGAAATGCTGTGTCCTTGCTGTGTTGCAGAATGTTTGTCCTCAGGGGATTGTTTTAAAGGTATCAGACTCTCTTCTAGGCTAAGCTGTAATGATCACAGTGATTGCCATTTGAATTGACTGTGATAATGTAATCCCTTTAGCCATGGTGTGATCTATCTGCGCTCTCTAGGTTTACAGGGACGTGTACTGGCTCACAGACATACACCACACGTACAGGTGGAGGAGAGACAGACGTCACATTTTAATCACTGTTTGGGGCCCAGCTTCTTGACATTGACATATTGATTGTATCTTGGAAAAGCTTCAATAAAAGCGAGAGCTAATTGATTCTTCTGCATTGACATGCGGCGACATTATGCCACACCATAAGACCAATAAGATGCATGCTGACAATATTGACGTGTGAAATTAATTCCAGGCATGAGCGCGGAATGATTTTCACGATTTGATCTCCCAGCAAGTGTGGCTGCCTCTGCTGTTCTCCAGATTTCTATGAGCAGAATTGTTTGAGCAGTCACACTGCAAATGTGTAGGTGGTGATCAATGTGGCTTACGTTTTACTTTGGACGTTGGGCCTCACATTCAAACACTTAGGCCACTTTGTCCTTGTTACGGGCTCTGATGTTTTCGACTCTTCCTGCAGTGGGTTAAATTTGCTCATTACTGTTAGATTTCCAGCCAGCCTTAATTTGTGCAGCGTTAGGCAGTCCTGGAGGGTATTACTGTCTCTTCCTTTCTAAAAGGTATTCTCTTGAGGGAACTTGCTCGGCAGTCAGAGAGTGTTAAACAAAGGGCGGGAGATAATGATCATCTTTCTGACTTCTAAAACTTGGTCCTAATGATGTGCAAATAGAACAGAAGGCGCAGTGACTGCCGCTTTTCCAGCTACAACTGTTGCCTGTGGAGGCTTCGCACTGGATATTGCTGTCATTCAAAGAGATTTGGGGATATTGCACTTCATTTCTCAGAAAAGGACAAGTAATAAGTTTGGATTTGAAGACAATATTATGGTTTATTTATTTTAGAACAAAGGTTGGCCTTATGCTATGAAATTCTTTTCGCTAACCCTCGGAGGCAAGTCTTCATCATGCTCCCCTCTGGGCGAGGAGTTGTATTTAAAGCATATTTCTGGAGCGAGACTTATAATTGGGTTTTATTGAAAGGCTTTGCTGGTTCTCAGGGCCCACTGGCATGGCCGTTGTGCAGTTTCGTGTTCTTTGCTCTTTGTGGTCAAGTGAATCAGAGAATGGTAGCTGGTGTAATTGCATCTCGCCAATTGAACCGCTCTAAGCTACTCCAGCTTAAACTAACCCAACTGCACCGGCTGTGGTACATTAGAATGTGAGAGAGCCTTGTTACTATGCATGGTCCACACTCAGATCACAATGTGTTTTTTCTTTTTTTCCTCTCTTTCTGCTTTCACTAAGTAAAGCTCTTATCCAAGGCAAAGGATTACATTTTGCCCATTTATGTAAATGGATATTCAGTGGAGCAATTCAGATTAAGTGCCCGACTTGCTGAAGGGCACATCAATAAAATTTCACAGCTGGGATTTGAACCAGTAACACCCCCCAATGTTCATGGCATGTGGAGTGCCACCTAAATAAGAAGGCTGGGATACGTCAGAAGCACCATCAGGTGGTCTGAGTAGCATTGTTGCGACTCAGGATAAATTTCCTGGAGAACAGCTTGCTAGCTGTTCTGCTGAAGCATAACATAAATAACAAATGGCTTAGAGCGATAAGAAATTCCGTTTGTTTTTGGGGATGGAGAAAGTACATGTTTTTTCATGATATGTCTGAATTTCTGTTTATTATGTTGCATGATTGGAATCTGCAAGGATTGGAATTGCCTGTTATTTGTTTCCTAATACAATGTTGGCAAATGGCCGGCTTATTTTATTTATTTATTTTTTTTGCTTTCCTCCGTGCTGTGATGTTAGGTAGTAAATAATGTGAGTCAGGCAAGTACACACACGCTGCATTTGAATTCCGCATGTTTATTTTCATGCACATGTTGGTTCACCCATCGGCCTTTGTGTTTCATATTGGTGTGTTCATGTAGCCTTCAGTGTGTGTGCTTTGGGTTAAGAGCAAATAAACAAGGCTGTTGTCTTTGTTTCCTGATGCTTTCAAGGGAGAATTGGCTGCTTAATAAAATACAATGAACAGTCAACACAAGACTGCTTTGCCCTGTGCAGAAATTGGGTTTGGAATAAAAACATGACGACTGTACAAACGCTTATTACTAATTATTAAGTGTCAAGTTGAATCGGACTCCTGGTGACCTTATGATTAGTTTCTCCAGAACATCCTGCCTACTGTTGGGTTTTCTAGTGCTGTGATACTTGTCATGTCATGTAACACGCCGTCATCGCTTCGCGATGGTAGGCTGCACAGACGAGTCACTTCTCTCCAATGCCATCTGTCTCTGGTTGCTTGTAGCAGGCCAGCACCTGATAATCCAGTCCATGTCTTGATGTTATCCATCCAGGTTATTCTTGGTCTTCCACGTCTTCGGACTCCCTCCACAAGCCCAGTCATAACACTTCCTTCAATGCTCTCATGTGCTGCCTCATCACATGACCGAAGTAACGTAACTTGTGGGATTTAACGTGCATCAGTAACTCCAATCTGAGTGCAGATCTGATTTAGGCATGTAGAGAAAGGACTGATTTATTCTATTTGAATGGATTGTTGATATTCAATTACGATAAAATAACATTACTGAGTCCACCTCACAATGACAACGAGACAAAACCAAGTCCTAATGTGGTCAAGGGCAAGACGAGATTGATTATGGTCTAGAACGAGACCAGAGAGGTGCGTAATCCAGGTCCAGAAAGTAAAAATCCACCCCAGGATTTGGATTACGCACCTCTCTGGTCTCGGTCTCTAAACCATAATCAATCTCGTCTTGCTCTTGAACACATTAGGACTTGGTTTTGTCTCGTTGTCAGTGTGAAGTGGACTTGGTAACATTATTTTATTGTAATTGAATATCAACAATCCATTCAAATAGAATAAATCAGTCCTTTCTCTACATGCCTAAATCAGATCTGCTCTCAGATTTGATAACAGGTAAAAAAAAGTTACTGCTCTTCAGTATTCAGTCCATGGGGAGCCGTTGGGGGTTAGGTGCCTTGCTCAATGTCACTTCAGTCATGACCTGCCCGGATACCAAACCGGCGACCTTCCGGTCACAAGAGCAGATCCACTAACCATGAGGCTGCCTGTAAAATCTGGAACTAGACTTTGTTAATATGAAGCATCACCAATTTCTGTACATATCTTTGGATTTTCATGGATGTTTGTTTATATTCGGTTGACTTTGTTTGGAGAAGTTTTAGAGTTGAACAGTCATCACAATCATTTTCTTACATTTCTTGACGGATTCAAACTCGCAATCCTCTGGTCATAGTGTCAGCGTCTTAGCCTGCTGAGCCACTCTGGGCCTAGGAAAACAAATCTTAATCTGGTCTCAGTCTTCTATTAAAAGTCTTGGTCTTGACTTGGCTATTGCAGTCTTGACTACAAGTTTTTTTTTTTTTTTTTTTTTTTTTAAATGGCTTGTTCATGATTCCTCTCATTGTATCCATCCATCTTGTTGCTGGTCCTCTTTCTCTTTTGCTTTCAAACTGAACTGGTTCTTCTCATCCAAAATAAGAGCTTCACTTTGGTTGTCTGTGCTTGTAGTATGAGCACTAATGTCATTCATCATGCAGTCGCCCACTCTGTGTTCCTGCCATATACAGTTGAACCATACGTTCTTTTCTGCAGTCCCATCTGCTTCAGGTCCCCCTCTGTGAAGTGCTGCTCTGTGGCTTAAATTCTTATACAGATGCCTTTCTTGTGGTTGACTGCAGCTTTTCTCCACACCCTTGTTGCCATCAACTTGGTGAGAGCTTGCCTTCTATCTGCCTGTCATATTACCTGCTGCTAGAGCTGCATGTGTGTGTCTTGAAAGCACCCGAATGCAACCGACCATGTCAGACTAGTGCAAAGCATACAGCGGATATCCCTCAACTCTAGTCAGTGAGACGAATCCACAGAGAAGCGGCCTACCGAGCTGGAGTCTCGACTGTGTTGAGCTGAGATGCAAATCCGGCATATTCATGTGGGAATGTGCTATTAAATATTGTAAGCGTGTGGCATCTGCTGTATAGTGGGCTTTTTTTGTTGACATTCTGATGAGGATTGAGCGGAGGGGAGGGGAGGGGATGAAGTTTATTTAAAAAGCTTTCCTCAGAGAGGCTAAAACAAAGAGCAGGCCACTGCGGCGCACACAGACAGCACAGTGTGGCAGTAGGGGAGTAATTCTGCCTCTGATCAAAAGTGATATTCCAGCTCAATATTGCTGCAGGTGGAAGCAGCATCGGCACACGCGAGCCTTTCTGCTGTCAGTGATTTAGCAACTCCACACACTAAATGTGACAAGTGACTTATTTGTTCTTTAACTGACGAGAACGGCTGGAAAATATTCCGACACGTTGTAATCTATATTTCAAAGAGGAAATTGTCTTAAAGACCAACATGACTTGGAATCACTGATGCCAACTCAACAGCATTGTTTGTCGTTATTGTTTTGTAATCGCAGAAAGTACAGATGAACTGATCAAATTGTGTCCTCACTGCTGTTGTAATAGTACAAGGCTCCTGGGGTCTTCAATCTCATTGTATTATATTGGCAAACCCCTTTTCTTATTATAGCTATTCCAAAACTCATTTTGTGATGCGTTTCTCGGTGACAGGGTAATTTTGTTAGGTGTTTAATAGCCTGTGTCTCATGGTTAGTGCAAATACAACATGACTAAGAACTGCATTCAGAAATCCACAGTCTAATCCTATTGTCTGAGTCTAAACTAAAGATATATCGACCCAGTTGTAGGCTATAACATGTCTAGTTGACATTTTCAGTGGTTTGTTGTATCGCAAGCATCTTTCCATCATTTCACTTTCATTAGAATCTGCAATTTCATGGGTAAATACCTGAAAAATGAACGCAGAGGCAAGCCAGTCCGGGCAAATTTACCACATCTGTGAACAATTTTGCTCTACATACGCTCATGCTCAGGTTTGCGAGTTTCACTCTATGGTGAGCAGAACTGTTAATTTTTTATTCAAGCAAACCATAATCACAAATAATTTATTGTTCTCATTTACAACATGGAGACCTGTAAGAGTTGCTGAATGCAATTTGTGTTGACAGAATCTAATACATAACTGAGAGAACTAGTCTTCACCTGAAATCTGAGCAACATGCTGCATTCAAACAAGTCAAGTGCAGGGTTTTAAATCCTCTACTGTATTGTTGGTGTGGCTGTCACTAAAACCCTAATGGCTGAGTTTATTTTTTAAATCCAAATGCTGAATTGAGCCTGTTGGGTTATTTCCACAGTGTGGTGTAGTTAAATTGCTGGGTTAGTGTTTTGTTTTTCCACTGTGCTGGGTTTGACTACTGGTTTTATTTATATATATATATATATATATATATATATATATGTATGTGTACGTACAAACCGGATTCCAAAAAAGTTGCGACACTAAACAAATTGTGAATAAAAACTGAATGCAATGATGTGGAGATGGCAAATGTCAAAATTTTATTCGTAATAGAACATAGATGACAGATCA
>BRDA01044352.1:0-48326 GCA_036984385.1 Crenuchus spilurus
TCAGTTTTAATTCAATTTGTTTAGTGTCCCAACTTTTTTGGAATCTAGTTTGTACTTTGTTTGACACCAGATAGTGCTACAGTTCACATCTATGAACTACAAACCCAATTTCAAGTTGGGAAGTTGGGACTTTCTTACTATCTAGTCCAGAGAGTTTCTAAACATGCAATAAAAACTGAAATCTGTAATTTGTCAATTCACTTGGACATTTATTTAACAGAAAAAAGGACAAATAACATTTCAGTGTTTTCAGTGACAAACATGATTCTATTTGTCAAATATAAACAATTGTTGATTGGTGCTTACAACACATTCAAAATACACTCACCAAAGTCAGGACAGAGGCATGTTTACCACTGGTTCACATCTTTTTTTATTATACTTTTGAATAGTTTGGCAATTGAAGATACTTATTGTTGCAGTTTTGCAAGTGAAATTTCTGCACATCATTGATGTAAGCAAGACTTAAGCTACTCAACAGTCTGTGCTCGCTGTTGTCTGATTTTTCTCTTCATGATGTGCGATACATTTTATATAGAAGACAGGTCTGGACTGCAGGCAGGCAGTGTTGAAGCCACAGTGTTGTAATATGTGCAGAATGAGGTCTGAAATTGTAGTTCTAAGTTCCAGGGAAAAGACATTGTCTTGACAGCGGCATGTCTCTCCCAAAAAAACAGACATATTCAGCAGTGGTTTCTGCCCTTGGTCTTTAAACACCAAAATTTCCTCTGAGTCCTTTTGTACAATGTGGTGAACCCACAACCCATCCCTGCTTGTAAACACAGCCTTTGGTGGATGCTTATTTTACATTCTATGATTACCTCATTGCCTACATCCAACCTTTTTACAGGCATCAAATTCTAATGAATTAATAAATTTCAATTTTTCAACTGTTCAGAAAAAAAAAACATTTTTAAACTTAATAGTGGACATTGATTAATAATACTTTAATGCTACACAGTGATAGCCAAAACAACTTTAAACTTCATTTAAGAAGTGGAGCTTTGAGGCTAATATGAAAATTCATGACCAGACATATCCTCAACCCATTCAAATCACATCTTAATTTAAACAGTAGTGACATTTTGTGACATCCTTTAGGCAGCAATCATGTGCTCAACATATTTTCCAGCAGGGTATTGTAACTAAAATGCTCTATCAAAGCAGACAATTGAAGGCTTATGTCATTCCTTACCTATAATCTCTGAACCTTGTGTGCACTCTTGTGTCACTCTCTTTATCAGCCCCTCAAACCAAAGCAAACAATAGTGGAGTGTGTCGTCTTCTAGCTGGTGTCTCTTGTCAGCGGGTGCATCATCTTTACTCTGACACATCAGCCCAATTAAGCTTATTTACAGCTCCTTCCCCCATCCTCTAACGAGTTCCGCTGGGCTTTGTGCCTCTCTAATAACGATGTGCATGACACACAGAACCCGTGCCACAGTTGCTTCCTTCCATTCCTCTTTTCACATCACTTAGGTGCACAGGTAACAAATCACACACTCCTTCAAGTAGGCTATTGTTTTCCAACAGTGTTCATGCTGAATGAGAAAAAGAAATAAGCATACATGTAATTCATATTAGAATTCCCACTATCATTATAATACTCGCAGGAGTGCACTAGTGTGCACTGTGCACTGATGCCAAACGAGCTGACAAATCACCCACTGTTAATGTGCTCAGGATCTTGATATTTTTGAAAACTTTTGAATACAAAACTGGACATGCATTGCCAGGCAACTACAACCAGTCTTGTAAACTAATGGATGTCATGGGACTGGGTGCAAAAAAAGCACAAATAAATAAATAGCTTTCAGCATGGGCAGTGGCTTGGTTAAAACACAAAAAACCTGACCAATGACCAATTTCGATTCCTTCAATATTCAGCAAATGTCATTTCTCAAGTTGATGACTCAAAAGACTCTTAAACTTTCTAAACTATACCATAACTTGGCAGTGCGACCTGATATGTTCTTTAGTTATAGTAAGAAATGCTAGTCAGGAACCATTGGTGGTTTTAAGCATCTTAAGAGGAAATACTACATTGCTAGCTATATCTGCATAGCTAGTAGATTTCATCCGCTAGACAATGTTGTGTGTTAACTAGCATCATGCTGTATAACATCTGCTTAGGCAGATAGCAAAAACATTTCTAAGCATTGATACTGTACACAGTAAATATGCCAGTGCTAAATCAACACTATTAGAGTTAAATTAACACTGAGAGAGTTACATTTTGACACCCTCAGTGTTAATTTAACTCTAATAGTGTTGATTTAACACTAGCATATTTACTGTGTAGCCTACATTGAGACGGAATGGTCATAATTTCAGTCTCAAAAGAGACAGACATGCAACTTAGTTATTTTTGTAATTTTTCTCTAGGTAAATTCAGATAGGTAGGTTCAGATTTCTGAACTTATATCAATCCAAAAATTTATCTCCCAACTCTAGAAAATATAGGATGATAAATATACAGAACATAGACATTATTTTACTAAAATATTACCATAGAACTAATGTGCATATGATGGACTAAAATATTATAAAGCAGTGAAAGCAGAGTATACAAAAATGGAAGCAAATAAATGAATGAAATGGTTACAAAAACAGTTAAATTGTTACAAAAGTGTAGTGAAGTGATGGAAAAGCATAAAGTTGAGAAACCAGTACTTGTGCATAATTGGTAGTACCATTTAATTCACAGTGTTATATGGACCTCACTCATTTTTATATCCTAGTTATGGCCAGACTTTGAGGTTAGCATAGTTGAGGTTATGGGCTAGATCTCTAGCTGACATTAGCGAGATATGCATATGTTTTTCACTCTGATGTCAGTCCAGGGATAGAAATTTCATTTAATTTTAGTAGAGGCATGTTGATGACTGAGCATGAATCAGCAATACGTATTTTTAAAAGGTTCATCATTTAGTTTGACTTGGTTATTATGAACTTCTCTACTACTAAGGCTCTAGCTGCTTTAGTTTGCATGGAGTCAAGTACCAATTGCCTTTCTGTATATAATGATTATGACTTTATGAGGTTCTTGAGACTCCTACGTCCCATCTTCAAATGTAGAGTCATTGACTGAAAGGTTCTTAAGCAAGCAAAAGTGGTTTTTCAAGGGCATCCTTCCTTTATTTTAAAGAGTGCAGAAGAGAGCAGATTTTAAATATTTATTTAAATACTATCTTGAACTCGTGCAGGGAATTGGACTGTTTCTCTCTTCCTCTGAGTACAGTGAGCTGAGGAGAAAGAAGCCACCTCTGCAGCGCTGGGATTCGCTGAAGTTGATTAGCATGTAGGTTTTAATTACTACTCTGTCTCCAATCTCTTCCTGGGGATACCGTACATCCATCCATTTCCACACTCAATGAAATTTCTCCTGCTTAATATATGCACTCACTGACCACTTCATTAGATACTCATACCTTCTGTCTACACTCACTGTCCATTTTAACAGCTCCGCTGATGATATAGGTGCATTTTGTTTTTCTACAGTTACAGGCTGTATCAATCTGTTTGTCTTCTTTCTCCATGTTATTCATTGCTCAGGAGCCCCGCAGTGAACGTATCAGTTGTGGTGATAATTTTAAACACTGCAGTGACTCTGATGTGGTGGTGGTGTGTTAGTATGTGTTGCACTGGTACCAACCAAAACTATATATGACCACAGTGCACTGTGACCTTGGTCTAGAAAACCAACACAAACTGCAGCAAAAGATGAGCTGAACAACTCTGCTGTGATCCACTTGTACCAGCACATCACACACTAACACACCACCACCACGTCAGTGTTGAGAAAGATCCACCATCCAAATAATACCCTCTCTGTTGGGGTCCTGATCATCGAAGAACAGGGTGAAATGATGCTAACGAGAAACAGTTTGTAATTGTTGAACTGCAAAGTAAAGTATATGGTAAGTAGAACATATGGAGTATGTGTACATAATGAATTGGCCAGCGAGTATAGATGCCTTTAACTGGCAGAATAGAAACATTGTGTTGTTGTATTGTATTGATTACAATGTCAGCAAGGTGCGGTTGTATATTAGTTATGCATATTTAGATTTGACACTGAATAAACCCTTATAATTGTGTAATTACACTAATATGTGCAGGATTTCAGCATTTGATTGAACAAGAGCACCTAAGCACATTATTTAAAACCTTACTGACAATAGGCATGTTTGTAAGCTTGTACAAAACACCATATATCCTACATGCAAATTAGTCTGTAGAACAAGACTGTTCCTTGATGTTTCTGAACCACCTCATGTATTTGTTAATTAAGCAGTGTCACACAAGAGGGAGTGCTGTTATACTGAATATCACCCAAAGATAATTACAGCACTGCTAATTTTCAGTAAAACAGCATGACCTCGAGTGTGATATTGCTTTTATACAACAGTTCTACAAGTGCCATTTATTAGTTAACAGTAATAAGCAGCACCAGATTATGATTTGTTTGTTTGTTTAATAATTTATTTGCTCCACCAACTCCTGCAGCTGGGACTGGATTGTTGCCAAGTAACACAAACATTTTCCTGCATCCTAATTTGTTATTTTGAGGTCTATGTTATTGGAGCTAACCATTAGTAACTTTTCATCCATGTCATCGTCTACTTGAGAATATTATTCCACAGCTTCATGACCGATGTTCCTTTGCATTGACAGTGATGCCCTAAAAGCAGTGAGATGCAGGGAAGGAAGTGAAGGGAGACTTCTATGCTGTGTGGAGTGGAGTGATGCATGCAGACGTCAGTCTTAGCACTGTTATACTCTACATCAGCACTCACAGAATGTCTCTTATCCAATCAAGTGACTTGATCAGAACTGACTGATGCATAAATTTAATAGAACAGCACACTTACTTTAACATAATGAAGTATTGATTAAACCAGGGATTGAATGAGAATTACAAATATTACTGATCTGATATGATGAGGAGCGGCACGGTGGCTTGGTGGTTAGCACGTTCACCTCTGGGGAGTTAGGTTTGAGTCCCCATTTGATTGGAGCGATGGATTGGCACCCTGTCCTGGGCTTAGTTGGGATAGTGTAATGCCCTGCCCTGTGCCCAATGAGGGGATAGGGGACTAACCGCGACCCTGATAAGGATTAAGCGAGTGGGATAATGGATGGATGGATGGATGATATGATGAGAGGTGTGGAATTTGCTTTGTACTGTATTAATTCATTTATTATATTGCGCATTGCAAAGCAATGCGCAATATACTGTTATTCGATTTTTCATATATTCTTCTTCTTCTTCTTCTTCTTCTTCTTCTTCCGCCGGATTTTTGACGCGCTTCTTGTCCCGCAGTTTTCGAGATATCGACACCGTTCCAACTCCAGATTGTTCCGTCCGATTGTGTGATTCTGGCTTGTTCACAGAATTTTGATCGGATTTACGGTTTTCCTAAAAACCTCCTTAATCTGGGATTTTTTTCCCATAGAGAATGAATGGGGAGCAAAAATGCATGCTCATCTACTGTACTTCTGCTTGACCGATTGGCACCATTTCGGATACACTATATCAGGGCAGGCCCCTGAGCACAAATTCACTGTTGTTTTGACCCGTACTCGTTTATTTGTCGTTTTATTGCCATCCCTTTTTCGTCCCATTGACCTCCATTCATTTTTGGCCATTCCAAACTCCACGCTTCCATTTGCGCGACAACAACCAAAATTGATATACTACATCATGGCACATAACAGAGCTCTAGTCCAGAGCCATACTGACCCTTGGGGCCCGTAGCAACGGCCTTGGGGCCCGTAGCAACGGCCTTGGGTGCCATAGCAATGGCCTTGGGTGCCATAGCAACGGCCTTGTGGCCCATAGCAATGGCCTTGTGGCCCATAGCAACGGCCTTGTGGCCCATAGCAACGGCCTTGTGGCCCATAGCAATGGCCTTGGGTCCCATAGCAACGGCCTTGGGTGCCATAGCAACGGCCTTGTGGCCCATAGCAACGGCCTTGGGTGCCATAGCAACGGCCTTGGGTGCCATAGCAACGGCCTTGTGGCCCATAGCAACGGCCTTGGGTGCCATAGCAACCGCCTTGGGTGCCATAGCAACGGCCTTGGGTGCCATAGCAAGCGCCTTGGGTACCATAGCAACCGCCTTGGGTACCATAGCAACCGCCTTGTGGCCCATAGCAACCGCCTTGGGGCCCATAGCAACTGCCTTGGGAGCCATAGCAACCACTACAGATATCACAGCATCACCTTACAAACCAACTGGGATACCTTAGCTTGTGGGCCATTTTAGCAATGCGCAATATCCCGTGTTTCCTTCAGGAAATGCACTTTTCTAGTTTACATTATAATATTGCTTTTTCAGATATTTTTTTAAATAAATGTTACTTTTTCTAGGTGTTCTGAAACATTTGCACTCTACTGCATGTGTACTTATTGTGGTAATCATCTCCCATTGTCAGCACTCAAAAATCATTAAAATTTGACATGGAATAAGCATTTGACAATAGGTCTGTCTCAATACCTAGTGAACTGGTCTGTGTCTATGCAGACAGCTCTCTAAGTATTCAAACAGTCATCCACCCTTATAACACAGAGAGGCCTAAATAAGATGTGGCTAGACAGTGATGACATCACTTATTCATGTGAACAGCATTTACTTACCTCAGCTGTCAAAACTGCCTCAGCATATCGCCACCATAGATCTGTTCTTGCAGTTTTTATAGCAGTTTTAGAAAAATTACATAATAACGTACATGTGGCCATGCAGTCCTTTCCACAGCACCCAGGGAACAATTGGGGGTTAGGGCAGTTCAGTCATGACCTGCCCATGGATCAAATCGGCAATCTTCCGTTCATAACTCCAGGCCACGGCTACCCTGTACATTGCATTGTGGGATTGCCTTAACAACTGAGGGAGCATTCAATGCTTTCTCGATATTCATTCAAAATAGGGCATCTCAGTACTCAATATTTTGAGGTATCTAAGATTAGAGTCTTCTTTTCAGGGACAAATATTGTAACATAAAATGCTGTCGATGCAGAGCTCACTAGGTATTGAGACAGAGCCACTATTTGACAGTTTCCCCGTTCTAGAAAAAATATACATACATGAAACTTTAATTGCCTAATCACCACATTACACAGGTGACAGTATCATGCCCTGCACCTCCTTCTTGTCTAATGCCTTATTTAAAACCTTGATGTTCTGAATTTTGGTGTGAATGTTTATAAAGGTACAAATACACTGGATTTCTTCCTTTGCTACAAATATGTCAAAGAAGAGATGACTTCTGTGTCAGCCTATACTTAAAGCTTTTTCCATTCCAGTCAGGGTGGTTGGTAAACAGTGTCGGTGTGGCCCCCTGACCCTAAGTTGAGTGAGTGGTAAGGGGGCCGAGGGTTTGCACACACTGCATCTGTAAACGGCCACTTCCTGTGGAGATGGTAATGCAGTCTGGAGTTCTAGTGTAGCAGAAGATTCTCACAGTGCGAGCACACCAGTGAGTTTTAAGGCCTTCTTATGTGCACTATTTTATCTCACTGAAACATACAGGTTACTGCAGTCTTTGGTGAGTGCAGGGCACTGACTTATGGAGTGTTTACTGTCAATGTTCTATTATCTGTTTACTACGGTAGCCGTTTGTTGCTACACTTAAATGCCTCACTTTCTATGGCTTTTTAATCTGTTTAACCCATTAAATTCCCAGGTTTATTGTACCCTAAGGCTTATTATTCAGTACTTATGGAAAACAGTATAAATTAGCATTTAACAAAAGGAAAAGCAAGAATTGGAGAATGAAAGCTTGAACCTGCAGGTAGGTCCTGGCCATTAAAGAGGTTTATAATTAAGTACTAAACATCACTTTGAATGTTCCACCCATGTCTGTTTGTATTCAAGGGATGCCCCAGCCAAAACCAACTATTTTAAGCATTGCCATATCTTTTGTCAACATGTTTACTGATATTCTACAGGAGCTGGAATAGCTTCTAGGAAACCATGTTCAGATGATGCAGCTTAAAGGTGTTTTTATTTATTTATTTTATTTTTTTCTGGTGCATGTGGAATTGTCCTAAATGTCATACTGCAGCCATATAACTGTAGGAACTGTCTATATAACAGAAAAGACCTGGCTAGATTTCAGCATACCAAGGTACACTACTCTGTTTAGCATCATATTTCTGACTGAAAGGGAAAAGAACTTGAAAAGGCAGTCTTGATCACTGAATACAGAAATACACTTCTTTACAATATTGTAACACGTATGCTAGTTAGGTTGTATTTATTAGTCTACAGATCAGTGTATAGTCTATTAGCCAACATTGTTTGACACCACAGATAATCACAATGAATGTATGATGTATTTGTGTAATGCATGCTGGGTAATGAAGAGAGAAAGAGAACCTTAATAAATAAAATCAAATAAAATAAAATGATACAAAATGACTAAACTGAGGTTGAAAGATATAAAGTTGCAAAATTAAAATGTAAACTCTTTGCTACACTATTTCCAGACAGTGATATTTATTTGGCATCAATGGTATTCTTAGTTATAGTTAATTGTCCATTAAAATGATTGATAAAGTAATCTGGAACTTCAGCTCTTCCCAAAGGTTAGATGAAGCTCAGTCAATGCAAAAATCTCAGTTTACAGCTTCAAAGTACAATGCTGGACAGCTTTATACCCCTCTGGTTGACATCTGGCATTGGGCATTAGGCTGTTGGTTTGTGATTTTCTTTAGAAATTTTTATTAGTGTAATTAAACACTTGTAAGAGATACACCTTAGCTGACTTATTTAAGGTTGTCAGGATACTTGTAGATAAATACTGTATATTCACATAATTAATATTATGAGATTAATAGATTAACACGTTTGTTGATTGCATTGCATATGCTACATACATACTTCACATGTAACTCTTCTTTATAAGAGAAAGAAGCCTTCAGTGTTGAGGGAATATTTAAAAGACAGCCATGCTACCACTTTGCTGGATCTCTTCAAGCTTTTTTGTCCTTTTCTACCTTGACCCATCTGGGGCTTCCTGCTACAGATTTCTCTGATGCCTTTGGAAAACAGAAAGATTGTAGGAAGGAGATGGAAGGAGGGGGGCAATTCTGACTTATTTTATGGCTGAGCTTCCCCAGACTCTCCCAAGACATTAGCAACAAATAGACAGTGAGACAAACAGAGAGAGAGGGAGGGCTGACAGACTATTGCCATTATTTTTTTCTCCACTTGACCCATGAACTGCTGTAAAATGAGAAATGTCAGTCTTGTGTACTTTTGTGAATGTGGAGATAATATTATCTTGATTTTTCCCCACTGTGGGGGTAATAAAGGGTTATTTTATCTTATTAATATGCTCATTTTGTTTAATATGAGTCAGCATGTACAGTACATTATAGCACAATTATAAAAAGATTTATATCATCATTATAGTATCAGCAATGTTTGTACCACATTCAGTAAACTTACAGAACAAGGAAACATTTTTTTATTTGACTACACTAATTTATTTGTTTGATAAGTCATTCCTTCCTGTAATATCCTACCAAAGCAATGAGCCATAGAACAATGACTTTTTTTTCTAAATGCTGTTGCTGTGGGAACAAAACCTCATATATCCAGTGGTAACCTTAGATGATGAGATAATGTGCTGTGATGTAATGTAAATTAATGTAAAAATATTGAATTCTGCATCATTTTGGCTCTTTTTTGTAGGTTCATTAATCATAAAATATTCACAAAATGTAAATGCCAAAAAAAACTGTAAAGGTTAAAAACTACATTTGTTTGTGTAATGTTAATGTTTTAAAATGCTTTGAGATACTCTCAGAATCTGATTGATGTTCAGCTACTTGGCCATCATTCTGAATAGATCAGTATATCTATTTTATTAGTGTAAACTGATTGGCAGCAGTATTTAAGGCAACTGAACAGTCTGCTTCAGATTATTTTTTCCTGATAAGTCTGATTCCCAAATGTAAACACTTAATACTACAGTAACTTAATAATCACATGCTATTACTCATATAAATTAAGTTTTTGAACTGTAACTGAAAATCTTGACATTACACAAACAAATCATAATTTTTGCTGACTTATGGTCATCACACTCCATCACCTCTGATCTGAGAGATACTAGGAATCACAGTAGAGGTACATTTAAATATTTGTACAGTCATTTTCTACATTTATATATGCATTTTTCCATTGAATTTGACATTTTAAATTGCCAAATTATATTGTGACTGCATTAGTGTGAGAGGGGATTATACAGAGAGAAATAATTAGAGCAATGATATACAATATAAATGTAAATAAAACTTTTAACCTTTCCAGTTTTTAGTGTTTTACATTATTTGACCTTTATATTATGGTAATATTTTATGATAAATGAACCTACAAAAATGAACCACAATTATGCAGAAAAAAAGATTTGTACATTAATTAACATTACAATACAACTACCTCCCCCTCAAAGGTTAGAAATAAGGTTTTGTTCCCAAAGCAACATGTAGGAAAAAGTCAGATTATTATATTGCTTTAGTAGGATTACAGAAAATAATTAATTAGCAAACAGTTTTTTTTTTGTTGTTGTTTTTTGTTTTTTTTTCCTGACAATCCAGATCTCCAAATGTGAACACTTTGTACTGCAGGAAGTTAATAACCAGGTAATATTACTCATACACATGGTCATATCAGAATAGTATGACCACTCCTGCTTTGGAATGAACTCAAACTGGGACAGCCAGGATGCTATGTGACAGGTTTGCTGCATGTACAAATAAGTGAGCACACCAGTCAGTTGTAGCAGAGTGTAAAAGCATCAACAAGGGCAAAGAACACAACATGACTGTTGTCCAAAAGTACATGATAACAGGATACCAGATGAAGGGTGGTAGCATCTCGGAAACCACTGACTTTGTGGACTCTTATAGAGTCGTACTGAAGGTGTACCGTGAACGGACATCTTGTACACTGAGTGGCTCCGGAGAATAGTGAGTGGTACAAAGCAATCAACACACCACAGTGGACCAGTTAACCTCTACAATAAACACAGGAGCAATGAGGAAAGTGTCAGGGATCACTCTTGAGCAAACACTGAGCCAAGGGTAGTTATAGTATTCTGATATGACTGGTAAATTAAGTTTGTGAACTAAGCCACTAGTTTAGCTCTTTGGCTAAGGGTGAGAAAGATAACTGTACATCCGTTCATGTATACAAACAGTCTGGTTACCACACTCCTGGCTTGATAACCACTGGTAAATAACACAGTGAACTATTTAAGGAATGCTTCACATTTATGCTGAGTGCCCTCTTGTGGATTTAAGACACAAAATAGTACATTACATCTATTAATGTAGTAAACTTTTGAATATATTTGAATATTAATTAAAGAAGCTAACAAGCATGGGTAAAATTCATTTGTGAGCTCAGCTGATAGCCCTATCTCTCTTATATGCACACACAGACACCACCATGCACTGTATACCATATAATAATATGCTAGTTGGGATCGATACACTATCATTTGGATGCCAATCGTAAAAATTGCCAGCTCCACATTCCCTCACTATGGGAGGACACAGCAACAAAAACAATTATATTTGAGAGAGAAGCAGCAACAAAGATCGGATGCATATGCTTACCTTAATGACCATGTAGACAAAGTCAGACTTATTAAAAACCTGTTTAATTGAATTATGTCTGTCTGTCTGTCTGTCTGTTTGTACTGGTAAATATTAATGTAGAGTATTTCCTGGCTCATGATCCTATAGCTGGCCTGAAGGCACTGGTAAAGGTGTGCCAGGCTGTAATGCCCAGTAGAGCTGATTTGGCACAAGCCCAAAAATAGCACATCATTGTAGCCCTCTGTCTTTTTACCATCTGCATATCTGGATAAAAAAAAATGTTTTATGTTATCTGTTCAGTGCCAGCTTTAAAATGCTAACAAGAATCCTGCAGTAAAGAGCGTATTTCACTGATAGCTTGTCTAGGACCTTGTAAGGTCCCTGTAAAGAAGGTGGGGGAAAAAAATACTGGTACGAGTGTTTGCTTGGACATATTTCAAATCACAGAGACCACCTTGCCCTTTTTACATTCCCAGAAGCCTGGAGGGGAAATGGCAGAGGAGGTGCTTACCACTGCACACTTATACACATTCACAGAGAGGTGTATTTCATCAACTCTCTCTCTCTCTCTCTCTCTCTCTCTCTCTCTCTCTCTCTCTCTCTTTCTCTCTCACTGCAAAACTTTGAGCAAACTTTTGCATTTTTTTGAATTTCGAGTTGCAGTGTCATCAGTCAGCCTGTCCATGACCTTCACAGAGTAAAAAATGAATTAAGGTTAGTGAATCTCATTCATTCTGGTTGCATGTTTTGTTTAGTATAACAAAGAATTGTACAGTATTTGCAGAATGGTGATGCAGCCAGAATTTCATTTTAGGCTAGGTAGCTAGCAAGCAATCTGTCCTGAAGACATCTCTAGTGTGAAGATAACAACCTTCAAGTATCTGTCTTCAACTACAATCTGTGTTTATGTAAGCCTACAGGACCTACAGTAGCTCCACTCAGCTAAGTTCTCACAGTCTGGAGAAACAGTACACTTCTCACAAAAAGTTAGGAATATTTGGATTTTGGGTGAAATTTCAGGATGATCCTAAAATGCACTCTAACCTTTGCAGGTGAACTTAATGTGACCTTCTCTAAACGTTTGAATGCACATGTCCAACTGTACAGTGTGTCAGTACTTTTTGCACAGCTTTCTGTTCTCTAACAAGGAGCTTAACAGCAAAATTTACAACAGGTGTTTGATCCATGATTCGACCAAAAAATGTCCTAGTTCAGTTAGAATTGGTATTTAAACAGCCCTCCAGGTTGTAACAGAGATACAGAGAGACTGGAAAGGCATAGAAGTGGACGTCCTTTGTCCACATCCCACACTGATGACCACTTCATTTTACATTTACATTTACATTTACATTGTGAACAGTGCCCTGAGGAACCGGATGATGAATGCCACACAACTCCAGGCATATTTAAGGGAGGTGAGAGGCACCCAAGTGTCACATCAGACCATTCAAAACCATTTACATCAGCATGGTCCTGGACCTGGAAGGATACCTGATCTCACCACCAGGCACAGGCATCATCATCTTGCTTAGGCCAGGGAACATTTATGCTGGACGAGGGACCAGTGGGGTTCAGTGTTGTTCATTGATGAAACATTGACATTTTTGTAGCGTATACTCATCACTTGTGTTGGCTTTTGTTACTGTAAACTGTTTGAGATGAGGAAATCACCACTGCATGCTGATACTTAAATGCCCTACTTTCATGATGTAATATCACTGTATTGCGAACTTTTTCCTTTTTCCTTTTTCCTTTTTTAACTGATTGGCAGTTAAATCGTCATCCACTGAGTAAATGTTCATGACCTTAAGAGAGCTTTGGACATTTACATTTATTTAAGGTGGGAAAAAGGCATGATGATGTAAGAACCATTGGGTAAATTACATTCTGCAACATTTTCAAGGACATCAGTCAGCATAGCTTTAAAGTAAAGGCCACCCAGCCAGCTATGCAATAGGTGCAGCAGTGAGTAGTGTATACCACAATATTTATTTATTTATTTATTTATTTATTTATTTTTCCCAGAATAACTGTAATTTAACATTTATTTGGTCAATAATTTATTATGCTACTAATGTAATATTTCTGATGTGATTTTATAATACAAAAGTATTACACTATGAGGTGGAAAATGGAAATTATGAAGATGATATATTTACATTTGATCTATAAGAGATGAGAGAATATCTCTAAAGACAAAAGAATATATTTCTGTGACTTTAAGTCATTAGCAGCTGGATGACAGTAAATCATAGTAATTTAACATCTGTTATACAGCTTGCTACAGACAGTATAATTTGCACAACTGATGTACCTTGACATTCTGTGTGCACTTTTAAATTCTAAATCTGCAGTCTGACCTTCTTACAATTAGTAGTTATGCACATACTCTGTGTTTACTGGCTATGCACCTACTGTCCTTGTATTTATTGTCTATTGATTTATGTATTGTTTCTGCATCAGAGAAGCAGCCCAATAATGTGTTGTCATACTGTCTGTCCTTATTAGTACAATGACAATAAAGCAGAATCTAATTGAACTGCATGCATATGCATCTTGTGAAAGAAAGTTAATGTTACAGTATCTCTTCCTAGAGTTTTGTGATAATAATGAAGTGATATTTCACCAACATCATCAGGAATTTAATTGGTGTTCTCCAAAAGACAACTGTGCCTTCCAAAGAAATTAGATTATTTGCTTAGTTTGGATCAAGGTTTGGTAACACGTTATAATAACTCATTAATAGCTCATTAACTGAAGATTAATAACTGTGAACAAATCATTAGTTCATGAGAATTTCATTGACAAATGATTTACTAATGATTTGTTAACATTAGCAAAAATGAATACAATCAATAGCAACTACATGAACTATCATTTATAAATATTTGTTCATGTTCAAATTCTCATGAACTAATGATTTGTTCACAGTTATTAATCATTAGTTAATGAGCGTTTAATGAAAGTTATTATAAAGTGTTACCCAAGGTTTTTAAATTTTCTTTCTGACTGTAAATAAACAGCCAAAATTATCTGGTAAAGACCTGGTGATGACCATATAAATACCATACATCCTTACCTAGAACATTTTAGGAAACGCCATCTATATTGCAGAATTGTGCTAAACTGACTCTTTGCCTGTTTGCTCAGCTTGTTCAAATATGGGTCAATCAGCTTCAATTAATTTCAGTTTCAATTTATTTAACTGTTCTTGCAGTACATTTTATCACTGTGCAAATTTGCAGAAATGGAATTAAAATGTAAATGAATAAATACGATTGTGCTCACATCTCAGCATAAGCCCAACCATCTCAACTGATCTCTTTCATATTGTCTCACCTCTTGCGTGTGCTCTAGGCAACCCACTGAGATCAGACTTCAGAAACCCTTTCCTTTGTTCTAATTTCTATTTATGTCCTTTGGTCATGGAGCTAGATGTCAGCCATTTGCTGAGATTGAAAAGCCCACCCGCTCTCCCCGGGGTCCATTTCCTCTTACTCCTCCACAGACTGTATTCCACTACACTGTCTGTATTAGTGTCTGTATCTGCTAAAGAACAAAACCAAGTTTAGTATGCTAGGAAAAATGAAAATGTAGAATTGAATGAAAGGGCTCCAATTGTACAGAATATATCAATCATTCCTTGACATTTATTTTCAGTTACTGAGTATGATTTTACTGCTCAGCTTTGATCTCTTTTAATGCTGTTTGTTCTTTCAAATGTCACTTATACTGCAGAAGGTAATACGACTAAGGAGTTGAATCTGCACTGTTCAGCTGCTGTTTGTTTGTGAGGTTTTCATGATTGCAGGCGATTTCATGAGTGGGCGTCTAATGGAAGGCCAGCAGAAAAGGTGAACTGTGGCTTTGACCTTTAATCAGTGAATGTAGCCTGAACTGAACAGCTAGATCACCTACTTGTACAGTAAGGCTTTCTTCAGACTGCAGGCAAATCAAATTTGTTTCTCAAATTAGATCTGTTGAGATTTGCAAGTGTTCAGATCGGCTTTCCATGTCCAGACATCACAAACAGTGCTTAGGTTGTTGTGGTAACAACATAGGCATCAGTAACTACAGCTATGCTGGTGATGTGGCTTCACAGTTGCCAGGTTTGTGGTTTCTATGCAAAATTGGACTATTTTTAAAAAGCAGTCATGGTTAAAATTTCATGGTGTTTTTCAGACATAACCGCCTGGAGTCTGGGGTATTTCAGACACTCTGATATATTCTGACTTTTTTTTTTAACAAATTACACCCGTCTAAAATATTTTTTTTCTAAAGTGTTACACAAGTTTTTATTCAGCACAAACTCAGTAACAACAGTGTCAAAACAGTAAGAGTGTAATACATTTATATTTTGATTAAATCTGCTCTAAATTTTCCAAAAACCTGTTTTCAGATGTGCTGATATATTATGAAAAAACACACTCTAAACATTTCTAGACAAGACTTTCAGTTCTTAACTGAATACACAGGTGTGGGCTACACACTGGTCATTACAGTTTTTCGAAATTGTATGTGGTTTTATTTCTAAAGCTTAACAAATATGAGTTGACATATATTTCACTCATTCACATTCCGCATATTCCATGGCTGGTACACTGTAAAACATTATATCAGCTTCAACTTAAAAACTTAAGTTCAAAAGCTGCCTTAAAGTTTTAAGTTAAATGAAATCATTCCTACTATTTACTTCAACTCAAGACTAAGTTGAGTTTGGCTTTGAATTCAAAACCTAATAAGACTATCTAATAAGACTCAGTGGAATGGGGTCTGTGCTTACACTCTTTAGGTTTTTGGTTAGTTTTAAGGCTGTATAAAGCAGCTTTCTGGCAGACAGTAGGCTGGAGAATATTTTGGGACCTGGAAACTTGGGACTATAGTCTGGTGCTCTTCTTGGATTCCCACACTTCCTTCATTCTGGATTTGACATGTTGTTGTTCATCATGTTGCGAGTGATTCAAAAAGCACTTTGAAATCTTATTTGCACTGCCAGAATGATCAAACTGAAATTAAACTTTACAAATCTGATTGTAATTACATTTCAAACCACATCCAAATATGGTGTGGATCAGATTTGCAAAATTTCTAAAATCCAGTTTCAGAAATGCATGTTAAACCTTAGATTTAAATATTATATTTAACATATTTAAGTAGCTCTAAAATCAGTATCTTGCATTGATTAATGTGTTTAAAAGGGAAAAAAATAGGTATACAGTTGTTGTATCACATGTTCAGAACTGAAATGCTTGTGACTTGCAAGATATTACGATACAATACACAAAGATTATTAATTCAGCCTTGATAGAAAGGTAGTTTTTGTCCTTTTCACAGTCACTAAACCACTAATACCTCTAACCATTGTACAACAGTTTAACTATTATTCCATCCTTCTACAACAGACATTGCCTGATGTGCTTGCTCTGAGATTGGTGAACACATTTTTGATTTCCTTGTGAGACCATTGACCAAGGCACTGCAAAGTGCCTGAGCCTGTTTGAAGTATATTAATCACTTGGCTATATGACTATGCCTTGACAGAATGGGTGCATCAATCAGATTGCTTCAGTATATCCCTTTGCCTTTGTAAATTATGTCTTACAACTTAGAGCACAACCTAAATAAGACATTTTCAGACATGCACTGCAACCCTGAACTTGTCCCTGAGTGGAGGGGCTGTATATGAGAATGCAGGATGCCATTGTGTAGTCTGTTATTGCAGGTGTTAGCAGACATAACACATAGAAAAGTGTACACCAGAACATACTAAAATGATGCATTCACTATACAATAAAGTTCTGCGAAATATCTAGATCCAGATTATTTCCCAGCTTGTTCTTTTGTGCTTCCATATGACCTTTTCACATTGCTACTGCTGGTTACACATCCAGTACACTGCAACTTTCTTTCTCTGCTGGGAGAAATGTGCACAGAGTGTTTTGTAATCTTTTCTGGTTGACTGTATGTTGCTTTCCACTCTTTCTTCTTTTTTTGGGGGATATTTCCAAATACGAGTATTTCGAATAGGTAAGAATGAGTCTGCCATTTCTGAAACAATTACAAAATTCTAGAGCAGAACTGCAGTAACTTTTGCTGACTTTAAAACACCTGCTGTTGTTTGCCTCTCACCATGTACCTTGCATGTAAAAATGCATCACTTTCCAATAAGACTACCTTTACAGCGCATTTATGGTTTCCAATTAAATTCTTAATGGTTATTAATTAGGCCATAAGCACTTTACCAATCATTAACAAGCAGCTGTAATGCATAAAGAAAAAGGACAAAATGACACATTGCAAAATTATAAACATCTAAACTATTAAATCCCAGGTCTTGCTGGTTATTTATGTTTTGCATCAGCCTACATTATACCTCTTAGCTGAAACAGATATCTTTAAAAAGGTTCTATCATGTTTTATATCATTGAGCTCAATCAGTGTTATCAATTCTTAGCAAAATTGTTTACCTTTCAGCAGGCTATCTGCCCTCATCCTCATGACTGCAACAGTTTGGCTAGCAACATGTCATTTTGTCCTTTCTGTTTATATAATATATAGCTTCTTGTTAATTAATTGTAGTGTTCCTGAGCTAATCAATAACCATGAATAAGCTCATTTTGAACCATTCATAAACCCTTTTATAAGGACAGTCTTATTGTAAAGTGGTACCAATAAAACACTAATATCAGGAGATGTTTTCCTGCTCCAGCTTAACCTGTCATTGAGCAAGAGCACTGAGTCAATTAACAATCACAGTCACACAAACTATCCAATCAAAGCTAGGTCAAAAAACCATGTCCCAGCATGATTACATCCCACCCAAACATCCTGTTTCACTTTGAAATATGTCACTCTAACAAAGTAAAATATGCTCCAATTTCCAGACCATATTAATTAGCAACATGTGAAAAGCTGAAAAATTATGGCATTATACACAGAATATAATATGAGGTATTAGTGATGTTACAGGATGGCTGATTTTTGTCTTTTTTAGAATACATAAAGCAATTAGAGTAGAGCAGATTGTAAGCCAGGTTTCCTATTCTGACTTTCAGTTGTTAGTCTTTTCTTAGACTTCTTCACCTTTTTTTTTTTTTTTTGGAATAGCACATAAAAACTCCCCCGTGTTGCAGCCTTGAGTTGCCAGTGCCAAGGTGGAGAGCCAGTACTGCTGTTGTGTGTGTCTGTTCTGTCTTGCTTGAATGTGTGTATGCTGCCTTGTCTGCTTGCTATTGACTGCTGTGTAGTGATGGAGTAAAGCTCATGGGGATCTGTTGTATGAAGGCTGAGTTGGGAATTGTTGGCAATGGTAATGGGGCACAAGCCTTTACAATTTTTATTGTATTTTTTTATATCACTACTTGCCCATGAATTTGGATAGATAGATAGATAGATAGATAGATAGATAGATAGATAGATAGATAGATAGATAGATAGATAGATAGATAGATAGATAGATAGTAATGAAAATAAACATGAGTTTACCTTTTAGAATTAAATCATGAACAACAAAACTTTTTTCACAATATTATTTTTTTGTTTATTTGATGTGGTACTGTCTAGCCAGTTTTCAGCCTTTGCCATTGATGTAGTTTTTAGAGATGCATAAGGTCCACATAGAACTGGTGGCACTGAGCATGCATTAATGGTGCCAGTAGGGCCAAGTATAGTTTTTTTGTTTTGTTTTGTTTTTTAACAAAAATACAGTATCTTATTGCTTTAATTTGACTACTTTTACAGCATTTTTTACAATGTATGGTTAGTACTGTAGAGTGAGTATATAGTGTGTATGTTGATGCATGTAAAGTCTACTGATACTGAGCATGCAGTGTCAGTGGGGCAAAGTACAGCTTTAGTCACCAGGGAGGCTGATGTAAATCCAAAGTTATGAGGTTACTTAAGTGTGAGGTCTGTGAAGTGAGTTTGGAGGGATGTGAATCTTGGATGCCAGGCCTCATTATAGAGCCTTCTGAAGGTGTTGTGAGCTAAATTCAGTGAAGCTCTAATGAAGAGAAATGCCTGATGATCCCTGTGAAGAATGTATAAGGTAGTGGTGTTTAGAGATGTGAGTGTGATTGAACTGAAATGGGCTGGGCCTTATGTATAATCCCAGTGAGTTTTGTCTTATTCTCTATCATTTCATTCATATGAAGGTCTTAATAAAGTGTTTTGTAGACAGGATGTAATGAATAAAGCTTAATGCATTGTACACATTTATGCATTTAATTTAGGCTTTGCTGAATAAAGAACAAGGCCATAATTATTTTCCAATAATTGAACCTTAAAATAAAGTATTATTGACTATTTAACTTGCTTCTAAATACCTTTCACTTGTTATAATTAATTTATCTTGTGAAAGAATTGTTAGGGGACATTCACACAATGCCCTTTCAAGTGTTCAAGAGTCTTTTCATTGTTGTAGCACTTCCAGTACTGCTGTAGCTTATGCAATGCACTTCACATGGTTAAGCTGAAAAGCAGTTCACTTTTGTGAAGAGTGCAGCCAAAAAGCACCATCCATCATCCACAGCTGACCAATCAATATCTAGGATGCCTTTCCTCCACTCGCTCATCCAAGATGGAGGTGAAGCTGTGGCTGAGTTGTTGCTTTTTTCTTGTGCTGTCTGTTTTTTATTATTTATTTTTTTATAATTTTACCCCCGATTTTTTCCCCAGTGTATTTTAGTGGCCAATTAACCCGCCCCTTTTATCAACTTTCCCTATCACTAGCAATGTCGATACATCGGGCAGATAGTACACTCGGAGGAAAGCGCAGATCCCCAATTCTGATTGATCAACCGGCAGATGCCCGTGTCAGTCCACATTGTTTTTATTGCTAGGGACAGTGCGCCATCTTGCCCACCCAAAAAGAGAGCACGGCCAATTCTTCTCTCTCGATGCCCTAGCTGTTGATGGCAAGCAGCATGATTGGGATAATGACATAATGGCAGCGCCTTAATCCACTGAGCCACTCAGGGCTCTGTGTTTTGTTTGAGAAATTTGATCTACTGTTTGTAAAGTTTGATTATGTTTGTGTTTACATAAATGGTCTGAACACTGCCTTATACCTCTGGTGGGTCTTTTTTATATTTCGGGGATTATTCAGGACTGCTTCTATAATAAAAAATGACTTAAAGTGAGGGACAGAATAAAACATGAAAGTGAGATATCTGCGTACATTTGAGATGATTATACTTTATATTTCTTGCAGTTTGTATGGTTGAGAGATGGTTTGAAAGGAAGAGGAGGAGTATTTTGAGTACAGCTCAGTCAGTGTTTGGTTTGCTTCAGTGAATACTGACCTGTGTGTCTGGTTTGTTTGGCTGAAGTTAAGGTAGGTGTGTGTCCATCTGTCTGATTCTACACTGACGTGGGTGTAGACTGGAAGTATGTGTGTATGTGTGTATGTCCTGGTCTTGTTTTAACAGCTGTTGACAGAAAAATTTTCTGAGTTGGTGTGTGTGTGTGTGTGTGTGTGTGTGTGTGTGTGTGAGAGAGAGAGAGAGAGAGAGAGAGAGAGACAGCCTAATCTAGCCGAAAGATAGTATGCGTGATGACTAAAGTGAGGTGTGTGTGAGTGTGTGTACAGTTGGTGTGAGAGCCTGTTGACATGTTTGCGTGGGTTGCTGTGTGAGCCAACCTTATCTGTCTAGGAGAGAGTATACTTGATGAGATTTGTGTGTGAGTGCAAGCACAGTCAATCTCGGAAGGTGTTGATGCAATGTTTCAGTAGTCTGTGTGTGTGTGTGTGTCTGTGTGTGTGTGAGAGAGAGTGTAGGTATTTGTGTGAATACAGTTGCATGCAATAGTATAGACATCAGGTTTTTTTTTTTTTAATAAACATGCATTTTTTTGGCATATTACATTTGTTTTCTTGCATTTTTCTTGAATCTTTCCGATATTCTTGAATCGGAGCACAGTGGGTTGATGGCTAGGATGCTTTTCTCAGCAGTGAGGTCTTTGGTTCAAGCCCTCATTTGACTGGAGTCTTCATGTTCTCCGAAAAAGCATGGAGATCAGGCGAATTGAGTATTCTATATTATTCTGATGTGTATGTCTATGTGTGTGCCCAGTGATGTCCTGGCTACAGTTAAATGAGTGTAATGCCCTGCCCAAATGAAGGACTCACTGTGACCCTGACCAGGATTAAGTGATTACAAAGATGAATGGATAGAATATTAAAAATCAGTTTCATATCACATTTCAGATTAACATCCCTCAATCCACACTTCTTAGTCAAATGAGAAATAATGTCTTTTACCTGTTATTTCTGATATCACAGCCCTGTGTGTGCATTCCCCCTTTGATTACATTTACTATTAGAGCTCCCTTTTGTCTCTGTGTCTTTTGTCAGTCATTGTGTCTGTTTGTGATAGCTAGTGAACGTTGTTACGCTGGTGCATGTCTGCTTCAGATGTCTTAGTATTTTGTGAATGTCACAATAAACTCACACTCTGATCCCACCTCTGCATCCTCTCATCCTTCCGCAGCTCCAGTGTTACAGATACAATATAAATCTGTTCCTTTAGACAGTCCATTTAAGCTTATGTTTACACGTTTCTGTTCCCTGCTGAACTAAAGTACACCTGTGCAGTAAAATCGGACAGTATATGTGAACAAATTCTACAGGAAATGAATATAAATGTGGTCTTTCTTTTAAATCAATGCATGATTTCTATTTGCCATTTTTAAAATATTTGGAATGTTAAAATATAAAATTCAATATTACTGGCTTACCGCCACACCACTCTGAGAATGCCAGATCTCATCTAATCTCAGAAGCTAAGCAGGGTCAGGCCTGGTTAACACTTGGATGGGAGCTAGCCAGGGAATAACAGGTACTGTCAGCTTTTGGGGGCAGCTGTGGCCTAAAGGTCAGAGATACTGGCTCAGTACCAAAAGATTTGCTGTTCTGAGCCAGCAGGTCAGGAAGTGCACTTGAACAAGTCGCTCAACCCACGATCTTGTGATTACCGTATGTGTGTGTTCACTTTACATTTATTTTCAAAATGTTACATTCAGCAAATTAAATGTGGAAAGTTTATTTTTTGTAGGAGAAGGTTAACTATGCTATTTGGTGTGTGTGTGTGTGTGTGCACGTGTGCGTGGGTGTGTGAGTGTGTGTGTGCATGTGTGTGTTTGCAGGTATATTTGTGCAGGACCACTAGTGTGTATCTTGCCCTCACCCTTGCGTGATCTCTTTGAGTCTGCTATCCAGTTGAGCTGTGTGTGTGTGTGTGTGTGAGTGTATTGAAGTGCAGACCCCCAGCTGGGCCTCCTGCTGATGGGTTAAGTGTGTTACGGTAATTCATCACTATGGAGACTTGCAACCCAATAAAGCTGGAGGTCTCCACGGCTGATAGGATAGTCGTAAACATTCTTCAGTACTTTGTTTCTTTAATCTAGCTTAATTTATTTATTATGGTACTCAGAGTGGCTATTTCTGCTGCTTTATTGCTGTTTTCCATTAGTAATGTAATGTCTATGAGCTGCTGGTGCATTCATTTGGTACATTTAAAAAGTTGTCTTAAACTTACAATGTGAACATGAAAACATGAAAATGAGTGCAATTCATACATACAGTTCATTCAATAAGGATACATCTTTACACACTGATATAAAACATGATAATGTGCAAATAATGTTCAAACCCTTAAAATGTGTCTTTTTGTTTTCTTGTATGGCATCAATCTTCACTGAAGTGCACTTTTATGTTTCACATCTGTGTGCTTTTATGTGTCAAGACAATTATAATTCATTGTTATATGACCACTTTCTAAGCCCTCTTTTCAAATAGTCACACTGTTTTGTGCTTTTAAGACTGACGTGTAAATGATATGTTTTGATTGCTGTTTTGTGCCTCATTTGATAAGCAGGCTAGGCTGAATCATACTGAACAGACTGTTAAGTCTGGATTCAAACACTTGTAAATATACTTTTGGATCATTTGGAAAGCTTACCCAGATAGCAAAATTATTCTGGCCCACATCTGGCCCTCATTCCCCATTCAGTTCGGCCCACTTTCCACATGGATTGACGGCACTTGGGTAAACTGCTCATGGTTGCAAGATGTGGGCCACATATTCACCAGATTAGGACCACATATCAGTCAAATGTAGGTAACACTGCCATATCTCTGCCAGAATTGGGCCACATCTGTTTTCGAACATGTGGGCCAAATAGGTGTTTTAATATGTGGGCCACTTATGGCTCATATGTAGGCAGCACTGCCATATCTGTGCCAAAGGTGTACCATATCTGTTATGGTACATGTGGGCCAAAACTGTATTTTCAATATAAGGGTCACATTTGGCTCACATGTAGTTTGCCAGTGCCAACAGTGGGCCAGCAGTGCCATTTCTCAGCCAGAAGTGGCCCACATCCATATGCTATCTATCTGGTTAAAGTCATAAACAGTACATAAAAATTTTCTCACCAGTTTGTTACAGTAACTCAAATATGCATCTGAACTGCAGTAGGATGAATGAAACTGCATGTAAAACTGTTCATGGTTGTGACATCACAGTATTTCATCAAAGAACATTTAGTTTTGAAAGACGTTGAAAGAAACACAGTTTAATGCATGAGATTTTCTGATGCATACACCTTGTCCTAACAGAAATGAAATGGTGACAATGACACAACTGTAACCCTCTCTTTATAATCAATAAAGGCGTCTACAGCATTCGCGAGCGTTAGAGAGAAAGGTGATGAGAAGTGACAGACGGCCTGTTTCTATTATTGATGTGTTGTGTCATGTTGATGTTCAGCTCAGCAACAATGGATCCATAAGAAAGAGAAAAGAAGAAAGTTCCTCTAAATTCTACAATGTAAGTGAAAGTAAACCGCTGTGAATAAACATTACCTGCATGTTAGGTAATGTAATGTTAGATAATCATGTTAGTTTGTCTTGTAAAGCATTCAGATAAATATAATATTCACAATCCTACAATTTTTACATATTACTAGGGATGCACCGATACCACATTTTTTAAAACCGAGTACGAGTACAAGTACTTACATTTAAGTACTTGCCGATACCAAGTATCAATAAGAGTACTAATATATATCAATACTTACAATTAAAATGAAACTGAGCCTGTATGTGTGTCTTATGGCTCCAGTTAGATGTTTGTGATCTATTTAATCTAAAACACCTAAGATAATGATAACAGATTACACATTTCCCCTTTATACACTGAAACATTCAAAAATGAAACGTATCAGATATACATAATCATCACCGTTAGCGAACTAGCTAGCTACACTACGTTAGCTTACCTTTTTGTAAAGCTCTGGTGGTGAGAACTGAGGATAGTAGTGTTTTTCCCAGTTATTTTACATCCACAAACTTTGCTCTGTTTTGTTTTGTGTGGCAGCGAAAGTGAAATTACTCCATAAATCGCTTCTTCTGTTCTGTTGAAGCTGCGGCTGTGACGTCAGCACGTTGTGTTGTTAAGCTTCACCAGTCTGACTGACTGTGGAGCTTAACGTGCTTTGAGAAAGTCAGACGTGCGGCAGGTTTACTTTAAAAAGCAGATTACTGGACAAAAACATTATTTTAGTCATTCTGTGACGTTTTCGTTTCATTTTTATTAGTCGACGAAAAGTCTAATACTTTTAGTCATAGTTTTTGTTTTAAAATATTAGTTTTTATTTAGTTCTCGTCTCGTTTTCGTCGTGAAAAAATGGTCGTCAACAAATATTTTTTGTCATAATTATCGTTAACAAAATTAACACTGCTTTTGTCACCTTCATTCACCTGGAAATACCTCCACACCGCTGACATAGCTGCTCCTTCTCTACTACCGGGCTGGTTAAAGTCACACTGCCGTTAAGTGGCTTGTTCAGCTCGGCTACGGTACGTAGTCATCGTCTTCTTTTTTTAATTTTATTTTTTAATTTTATTTAATTTTATTTATTTATTTTGTGGCGCAAACTAATACAGTCTGTTAGAAGGAAACGAAGCTCCCATCACGCTGGTATCGGATCCTGTAGTATCGGAGCACTTTTATGAATACGAGTACAAGTACACGCACATGGTATCGGACAGATACCGGATGCTGGTATCGGTATCGGTGCATCCCTACATATTACAGCTACCAGTAAACTGCAGGGGCCTTACTGTAAATTTGATTGTACATGATATTACAGCATATTACTGTAACCCCAATATATAAGATATTACTATATTTTCTTCACTGACAAAAGTTATTCATCATTTTACAGAAAACATATTTATATATGGCACTCTATTGTGTTTCTGTATGCTGTATTACATTTGATTAGCATTGCTGAATAGATTAGATTAAACTTCTTGCTAATGTGATTTGCACACAATGGAATTTGACCTCCACATTTAAACCATCCATACAGTGAAACACACACTAGAGAACATGTGCCCGAAGTAGTGGGCAGTCCTATCCACAATGCCAGAGGAGAAGTTTGGGGTTAGGTGCATTGCTCAAGGGTGCTTCAGTCATGACCTTCCCGGGGGTCGAACCGGCAACCTTACGACCACAAGACCAGATCCCTAACCACCACCAGGCCACTGAAAATCAAATAAGTTAAAGCCATTGAAGTTCATAGTATGTACAGTATATATATATATATATATATATATATATATATATATATATTTTTTTTTTTTTTTCCAACAGGACTTGGCACCTGCACACAGTGCCAAAGCTACCAGTGCCTGGTTTAAGGACCATGGTATCCCTGTTCTTAATTGGCCAGCAAACTCACCTGACCTTAACCCCATAGAAAATCTATGTGGTATTGTGAAGAGGAAGATGCAATACGCTAGACCCAACAATTCAGAAGAGCTGAAGGCCACTATCAGAGCAACCTGAGCTCTCATAACACCTGAGCAGTGCCACAGACTGATCCACTCCATGCCACGCCGCATTGCTGCAGTAATCCAGGCGAAAGGAGCTCCAACTAAATACTGAGAGCTGTACATGCTCATACTTTTCATGTTCATACTTTTCATTTGGCCAACATTTCTAAACATTCTTAAGTAATATTCTGAGATAATCTTCTGAGATAATAATTTTCTGAGATACTGAATTTGGGATTTGCATTATAGTTAAAGAAATAAACATTTGAAATATATCAGTCTCTGTGTAATGAATGAATATAATATAAGAGTTTCACTTTTTGAATGGAATTACTGAAATAAATCAACTTTTTGCTGGGAAGACGGCATAAATTAGCAGACATTGCAAATAACAGCTAGTTACTGTAAAATCCTACAAGGTAAACTCTTTAAAGAGAAATGTGACTTTTAATTCCCACCATGGTTTAGAGTAATCACCTGTATTTAAGGAATAGAGAAGATGACTGTAGGACAACAGTGTTTTGCAGTGTTGACATGATGCATTACTGTATTTGAATGCTTACTTGCTGTTAGGACAAGGTGAGGCCTCATGCAGTGCTGAACATGTCCACTGCCGTGTTTGCCATTCACACCACAGAGCTATCTCCTTGTATATAGAGTCAAGGTTGAAGCCAGTGTCCCATTAGAGATGCCCCAGTGCATACGAGATATTTCTTCCACCTGGAAATAAGCTTGCCAATGTTTGCTTAAGCAACCAACACAAGGAACATAGAATATAAGCTATTCATGAATAAGAGAATGACAGGAAAAAGTAAGGATTTGTTTGAAAAGAAGAAGGGGGGGGGGACCCACGCAAGGCTAACGCAGCTCGTAGTGCAAAGGTTGTGGGTAGTTTTGTTTTAAAGGGACAATGCTTGGATGTCTTGCTTTAATAACCCAAATTAAAAATATGTACATAATGACCCCGTGCCAAAGCATCAACATCATCATTGTGTGGGCTGTGAAAAACATCTCGAAATACTGGGGCAATTTTGTGATGATTATGGCTTTCAGACTTAAAATGCACTCTTTGCTTTTCAAAAAAAAAAGAAAAAAGAAAAACCTGTTTCACCCACTCCATCATGGTTTCACATTGTGAATGCAAGAAATAGCATACTTTTGTTCTTTAAACAAGAAGGAAAAAGAGGGGGAAGAAAGGTTTGAGTGCTACTGAGGACGACTCTTGATTTACATGAAATCTAAACCTCCTCTTCTTCACATGCTGTCTGAAGGAAAGTTGCACAATTGCCTCCCAGATGTCCTTGTTAGGGAAGAAGAATAATAGAGTAGAACGATTGAGTGTGTGTGTGAGAGAGAGGGGGAACTGGTGGGGATTTGGCGTCTGTAGTGTGACTCTGAGTCAGATCAAAGGGCAGTAATGTGACTAATTCTGTAATGAGGTTATGTGGCAGTTTGGAGAGCGTTTAGAGAGCAGACTCTCTGGAGACTGGTCCTCCTACGTACTGGATCTGTAGATTCACTCATAAGCCTAAAGCAGCACTGCAAAAGGGAGCAGAAGGTAGTTTAAACACCAATTATTTGCTGAACGTTTTTTGTAGACTTTGTGTACTGCGCCATCACTGGGTCAGCACCTTTGCTGTCACTGAGGTGGAACCCTGAAGTGGTTGTCTTCAGTATGAGAACATCATTTTATCAAATTGTGATTGTGTATGAAGTTGTATTGACTCCACTCACCCTGTCCTGACTTATTTATTTATTTTACTGTTTAAATCAGTTATGAAAAGATACAAATCTGCTCCCTTCTCCTGTAAGAGTGAATGTAGTGAACCTTAGCACGCACGTTATGGACCATATTGGACCTTTAAGAAGAACATTCACTTTACTTGTACCCCGGAGGGACCTTTGCTGTACCTTTTTTCCTTGACATTGTATGCTCTAAAGAATTTCTGAGCAGTTTTACAAGCTATAAATGCCTCAGAAATAGTCACGTAAGAGACAAAACAATGTTCATGTTGTTCATACTTTCCCTCCCTCCCTCCCTCCCTTCCTCTCTGCTTCCTGTCTCTCCTTCTTCCTCCATCTTTCACATACTCTATTTCTCCGTCCATCCATCTCTCCATCTCAACACGTATGCCTCCTTCACTCCATTCCTTCCTCCTTCCCTCCCTCCCTCCTTCTTTCTCTCTCTTCCTCAGTCTTTCTCTCACTTCCCCCGTCCTCTTTACCTCCCTCCATTTACCCATCTCATTTTCTGTGCTTTCCTCCCTTCCTCTTTCTTTACACTCCCTTCCTCCATACTCTATTCATTCCCTCACTCCTTCTTTCCCTCCCTCTTTCCCTTCCTATTTCCCTCCCTCTATCAACCCATCTTACCCCCTATGCTTCCCTCACTCCCTCCATCTCTCCATCTCACACCTATGCTTCCCTCTGTCTCTCCCTCCCTCCTTCTTTCTCTCTTTTCCTCAGTCTTTCTCTTCCCCCGTCCTCTTTACCTCCCTCCATTTACGTCTCTCATCCTCTGTGCTTTCCTCCCTCCCTCTTTCTTTACACTCCCTTTCTCCATTCATCCCCTCCCTTCCTCCATACTCTCTATTCATTCCCTCACTCCTTCTTTCCCTTCCTATTCCCCTCCCTCCATCAACCCATCTTACCCTTTATGCTTCCCTCACTCCCTCCATCTCACACCTACGCTTCTCTCTGTCTCTCCCTCCCTCCTTCCCTCCATCTCTTCATCTCATCTCCTATGCTTCCCTCTCTCCCTCTTTTATTCCTCACTCCCTTCCTCTGTCTCTCCATCCCACCCCCTAAGTGATTGTTATTGGTACAGTCACCTTCTGTAATTTATGACAGCAGACACCTGAACAAGTTAATTTTTTTCTTTTTAAATCTATTAATTTCCCCAAAACGTCACACTTTTACTTCATGCAGAATCACAAAATGTTCTATTTTGGTGACACGTTCAAAATGGACAAGTTCTCCTACATTTTGAATGGAAGGTTGACTTTTATTTTTTCCCTCATCTTTATTCATCACCTTTATTTATTAGCCTTCATTTCCACAGCTGTCTCCACCAAATGCTGCTCTGTTACAAAAACACGAGGAATTATTTGCCATAAAAAAGTGAAAATATCTCATATAAATCCTTGTCTACTGAGAAAATATTACCCAGATCACAGAACGGAATCCTCCCTCAGTTTAATGCACAGATGCAACCCTCACTACTCATAATAACATTAACAAAACATCTAGTTGGAGGTGATTTACTGAGATGTTTCCATTTGGGTTTAGTGGCTGCTTTCAGTTTGGGTGCTGAGCTGAACTGGGAGGAGTTGATGTGCATCATATTAAAATGAAATATGTGAGCAGTGTAATGCTGGGAAGACTTGTCAGCAATGTTTGGGTGTTTGGTTTCATATATTTGAAGAAGACAAATATATTATTTTATATCAAAACAAGTGAAAACTGGCTAACCTACAATTTAAAATGAACAAATGTCTTATTTATATGTTCATGGGAATCCTCTTCTTTATTATTGGAATTAAAGTTATGGTTAGATTTAGAGTTAAGCCTAGAAAAGAACAGTATATTTGCAGGAAACTGATATATGGATAATCAGTGAATGTACAGCGTTGCTGTGAAGTTTGTGAAACGTAGAATTCCCAACCTGACGAAAATTTTTGTCATCTCTCTCACCCACGCTGGGATACTGGAGCCATTAACAGCCATTGTCTGCTGCGCTGCTCCGCTTGTCATGCAAATCAGCGCATCGTCACTCATTCAGTCTCACAGAGACTGTCCCTCAGTTTTAGAGAGAGTAAGTCCTCGTTCCACAAAGGAAAAAAATATTTATATAAAATAATAGAGCAGGAATCATGCTACAGGCTTGCATGTGTGTATTCACACAAACCGAGCCGTCCGAGCGGCTGAGGCCGATTCGAGCCGTGCGGCCAAGGCCGAATACCAAAACAAAACCCACCCTACGACATGCTCATAGACCCTACACACTAGCCCTCCAGACTCTCATTTACATCACATTACCTATCAAATGGCTCACAAGGTTTTTTCTGCAAACCTGGGAAATACAGTGTTAAAAGTTTGTGAATTCTTAATAATTTTCTATTTTTCTGCATAAATTTGACCTAAAACTTAATCAGAATGTCCTAAAACTAGATAAACACAACCAAGTCAAACAAATGAGACAAAATATTAGATTTGTCATTTATTGATTGAGGAAAATGCCATCCAATATTACATAGTGTGACATTACATGACTGTGTGACAGTAGCTGTTAATAACTTTTGCTCAGTCCTGCACATTAGCTTGGAGGAGTAACTGCTTGCTTTCTGAATTTCCACATCATTTCTATTGAATTAAGGTCAGGACAGTGACTTGGCCATTCCAAGACATGAACATAATTTTTTGCTAATAATTGTATGGTGGCGCAACTTGTGTGCTAAGGGTTGCTGTCTTGATGCATGACCATGACCCACTTTCTCTTGAAATTCAGCTCAGACAGATGTCCTGACATTTTCCTTTTAGAATTTGAATTCAGAATTCACTGTTCCATCAATGATAGTAAGCCATCCTGGCCCAGATTCAGCAAAACAGGCCCAAACCATGATACTACCACCACCATGTTTCACTGATGAGATGAGCTTTGATGCTGGAATGCAGTATTTTCATTTCTTCAAACATAATGCTTCTCATTTAAACCAAAAACATATATGTTGGTCTCATCATTCCACCAAACATTCTTCCTATATATTTTGGCTTGTGCATGTCATCTTTACTGCAGAACTGCAGTGTTCTTTTGGGAGATTAGCTTTCTTCCTGCAAACCTGCCATGAACATTGTTGTTTAGTGTTGTCGTGATGATGGACTCATGGTTACCTTGTTGTTGTTGTTGTTTTTTTGGTGACCTCACAGACTATTACACTCAGTGGAGTAAAGGTTCATTGCTTTAGTATAGGGGCTAAGAAGGATAGAGTGGGGAGTTTTCATCTGAATAACCATATTATGCTTGGCTCTTTTTATACAGTGATGCAAGTCTGCTTGTTCTTCAGAAAAAAGGAAACCATCCTCCCTTTTATCTCTCCCTCTGGAGACTGCATGTCAATGGCAGTCAATCTGATGCAATGCACTAAGTGTATTAGATGTGTGCATTTAATTTTCTTCAGTCTTTTATGAGGCTTCTTTACCATCTGCCCTTTTTAAAAGCACATTAATTATTTATCCTCTCCATTGTAGGGCACAAAAGTGTTTTCGCTTGAGAGTGTCCATATCTAAATAGGTCCTTCGAGTACCTCCAGTGTTGCCACCATGGACACACACACACACACACCTGACTCTATCTCTGAATAATGCACTGTGATGCTCAGTCACATTCATTGTTTACACAATGTCCATCTTCTGCAATAAACTGAAACACTTTTTTGATCTTGATCTTGATCTGGAGATAGACTGATCAGCCATAACTATAACACCACCTGCCAAGTATTGTGTAGATTCCCTTCATGCCAGAAAAACAGCTCTGACCCAGTGATGATTCCACAACACCTCTGAAGTTCTCCTGTGGTACCAAGACATTAGCCGCAAATCATTTAAATCCTGTCAGTTGCAAAGTGGAGTCGCCATGAACGAAAATTCAAACAGATGTTTTTGGCCAAGTCAACACCTCTTTGTAATGTTCCTCAAACCATTGCTAAACAATGTTCACAGTGTGGCAGGGTACATTATCCTGCTGAAAAAGGCCACTGATATTGACATGAAGATATCTATTTGGTCAGCAATTGAAATTGAGGTCAAAGTTTCCCTGAAGAACTTTGCCAGAGTGTCATTCTGCCTTTGCCAGCTTTCCTTCTTTCCACAGTTCATCTTCCCACAGGTGGCTAGGTGGCTTGGTGGTTATGAGGTCATGGGTTCAAAGTCCCCATCTGGGTGGAATTTTCATGTTCTTCCTGTATCTGTGTGGGTTTCCTCAAGGGACTCTGATTTCCCTCACAGTCGGAAAACATGGAGATGAATTGGCTACTCTAAATGACTATTTTATGTGAATGTCTGTGTGTATGAATCTTTAAGTTAGATTAAACATTTTGCCAATGGAATTTGACTTCTGCATTTAACCCATTCGTGCTATGAAACACATACTAGTGAACACAAGACCAAGATCCCTAAACACCAGGCCACAGCTGCCTCTCCTGTATGTGTGTGTGCCCAGATATGGTTTGGCACTTTGTCCTTTGTGATCCCCCTAGTACTTGATGCAGTCCTCCAGGTGGACGGTCGCTTCCGGTTGAGAGTGTACTGTGCACAAACCATTTCTTGCTGGTGTATGGTTGAGTTCAACAAGTTCTATTTTGTTCCAAAATTTTTTATGTATTGGTTCATAAATATGTTATTCAATACTATGCATGTATTGATGTCCTTGTGTAGGTAGACCTCAGGTATGTTTGAAAGACTATGCATGGCTTGTTATTGTTCATTTATGTTCATTTGAATTGTTTTCCTAAAAACTCTGATCATGATAAAAACAATCAGTATTTTAATCGATGATGCTCACAGACCTCCTGGTATGTAGCAGCTTCATATCTTCATTATTAGCCTCAGATAATATCACAAAAGTATGCAGTTGATTTTATAAATTGTTGTGAGGAGGACAGTAAAAACAGCAGTACAAGTGTTACATCTTTCACTTTGTCTAACTCATATTGGCAGCAGACCGTCTGTCTTACAAATGTTTAGATTTTATTGTAACTGAATAGTTTTTCCTCGTGCCCTTGCCATACATCCATTCCTGACTATTGAGATATTTGTGTCTCTTAGTAGGTGTCATACATCCTCCCTAGTGTGTCATGTGGCCCTGCCCAACTCTCTGCCTGATGAATGGACTTAATTATTTTGATGAAGTTCAAAGGTGACACCCCAGTCTTGGTGCTATAATGAGCTGGAGCAGTTGGTGGTGTTTAATCAGAAGGAACCGAAGGACGCCAGCATAAAATAAGGACTAGAGGTGGGCTGAGGTGCCACTAGGGGTAAAGGGTGAGGTTAGGCATGCAGTAATGGAGAAATTACATCACTGCTCAATGTTTGCTATGGCCTTCAAACAACAATATGTATGGTTAGCATGTTGTTAGTAATCTCACTGCTGGTCCAAAAGCATCTGTGGGGCTTTTGTGATAAGTCCAGATGGAGATTTGCAGACGAAGGTTATGTAAATACATGTTTTGTGTCATTAAATCGCACTTGAGTCTGCAATGGTTTAATTATACTAGCTTTGTTCCATGTCTCAGCCATTTACATTCCACAAATGCTTTGTTTATTTTTCACTTTAAAAAGAAGGTTTATTAGTAAACAGAGTCAGTGATGTAAAATGTGTGCATGACTACCTGGTACTTTTGGAGCTAATGTGCCAGTTGTGCTGGAACATTTGTGGAACAACAGCTAAGGAGTATGGAAAACCTGGTTTACTCTGTCAGGAGGCTACATCTAAGATATGGATCATAATGTGATGCAGTGGAGCTACTTTGTGAAGATGCTTTAGAATCAGTGTAGAAATCCATGACTGAAAAAAACAACTTACATCTAGAGTACATGCATTCAATTACCAGACAAAAAAAAAAGAAGTAGTTCTGCTCTATTTATTGTCCTATAGTCTTTTACATGTACTGTATTGAGACTATACAATATAAAATATGTCTACATACACAATTCACCTGTATGGTATTAAAACACCAAAGGGCAGCATGGTGGCTTTGTGGTTTGCATGCAAGTCTCTCAGTGGTGAGGCCGTAGGTTCAAGTTCTATGTTTCACTAAGTATTAGTGGATAACCCAAATTTAATGTGTTTATAACTTAATTAAGAAAGATATATCACATATTTTGTATTTATTACACATAAAGTGATATATGTCAGGCCTTTTTTGTTTTTGTTTTAATGTCAGTACTGTTTAAATGGTAATTTACTCAAACTTTAAATGAAATAATGTATTAATTTGAGATTCTGGATCTCAGATGTTCGTGAGCAGTAAGCCATACTGATCAACAGTAAAACAAAGGCCTAAAATGTCACTTTGCATTTGATGAATATAAAATGACAGTTGACATTTTTGAATTAACTTATGAACAGTGATGAATGTTTCCTTCATTTTGTATTTGTCATGTTTATGCATCTTTGTGTGTGAATATATAGTTTATACTAAACACAGAGTCACTAAATTCTATTGAATTGTTTTGTAACATTAAATCTGTGTGAGGTCATATTTCATATTTCTTAATAATATTCTATGTTTTAAAAAACACTGATACTAGCATGGCCTCAGATATGCAGAGGTGAGAGATCAACTATCTGTTCCTTGTTTTCTACAAGTTTTATTGTGTGGAATCAGATTGTTTTAAGCACTGTACTTGGTGCAGTCTTTGAATGGCCCATTTAATGGTAATCTATGCAGATTTTCTACAAATATATGCAAATGAATGCAGGTTTATAAAAGGTGTCTGCACAGATACTATGCTGTAAACATCATACACGCACAACATTTTCAGATAATAATTGTTGAAAAATCACACATTTCTTGTATTAGTTGTAAATAAAAGCATAACTTACTAAAACACAGCTTCATTTCTTTTGCCTTGTTTATCTTTGCAACATTCCATGACGATATGTTAATGATATTGAAGAAAGTAATATGACCTTACTGAGGTGTCAAGTATAATGAGGTTTAACGTATCTTAATCCATGGATGGAAACATGTCTGATTATCTAATCCAGGGATGAACTAAAGCTTATAGTTTATTGAGCAATATGTCTGTTGTACATTTTTTCAAATACAGTGTTGCTTGGCATATGTTTTTATGAATAGTGACCCCATCTGGGAAAACCCAGCCAAAGTGACCAGGTAACTTATTGAGATATTGTGCTGTTCAGCCTATCCATCACATTTGTGACAAAAATAAACCACTTGGATTTATTATTGTAAATTAAAGATAATGGTCTCAAATCTATTAAAGCATTAGGTTTTGTTAAAAAAAAGACTTAAAATCACCAAAAAAGTTGTTTTTGTGCAGCAAGCCATTCACAGAATTTGCAGATTTTTCCTGAAAAACAGGTTTCTGTGACCCTTTCAATCCTGATGTAGAACTATTTTACTGTGAAGGTACACAAGCTTGTTGGGTGTTATTCGGTTCTCAAACTACTGCTCTTAGTTGTAGAAATGTGTATTAGCTTGTGTATCCATTCACCGAACGTGAGCAGGTCAGATGTCTTCAGCTGATGTAAACAGTACTGTAGCCAGGTTCATGTTTCGGTTTTATTAATTTCTGGTAGATTTGAATTTGTTTGGATTAAGTGTTAATTATTTCTGATTTATTAATGTCTTGTGACAAAATAAGCTGAGTTGAGTTTCAATATGGTATTGTGACAGCTTAAAAAATAATTCTTACTTTGAAGAGTTAAAAATTACGTTAATATCAGGTTGAATTTTTTTTCATATTTATAGAAGCATAAAATGTGTAAATTCAGTGGATAAAAAATAATCTTTTTGTTACATTTAAGAAATTGTATTATTAAATTGTATTTTTGTTGACAAAAGAGAAAGAAAAACTCCTTTGTAAATGGCATTATCCGTTTGCCACTGCAAAAGAAATAATTTCAAGTGATCTATTAATCCATGTGCACAATTATTTGTTATCTATTATCAATGTCTGATTAGAACAGAACTGTTGATTACATTTGCCTGAACAGACAGTAGAGGGAGCACCTGCGCGTTTTTTCTTATTCTACCCAATACAGAAGTGAGGAAACTACACGTTTATTTTCTCCCCTTTTCAGGTATTGTACCGTTTTCAAGCACAGTAATAGCACTATAATGCACATGTAAATTCTGCTTTAATTTTCCTAATGCTTTTACGTTTACACTAGCATTTTGTTGCTGAAATACAGCCAGTGAGGGCTGATGTAGCTAGCTAGCTACTCGGCTCCAGTGCTTGTAATTCCATGCATATGACTTGTACAGTAAAAAAAAATGTTTGACCGAGATTTCTCTGACGCGGTCACAAAAACAAACATAAATAAATAAATCTCCCTATCATGAAACCAATGAGACTGTATCTGAATTCTCCAATCTTTCACCACTTCTATGGTGAAAAAGACGTCTGTATTCTCATGTGTCTCATCTTGAGTTTTACACCCAAAAATTTGAACCATTAGACTCTTCTACAATCAAATTATCTCCATTACATCTACAGGAATTCTCCATTAAATCTACTGAGACATCAACAAGTAGTAACAAAATGTTCCTCTGAGAGAGCAAAATGGCTCTAAATTTTAATGTAAGTTAATGTAAGTTAATTTTCCCCTGGGCCTTTCTATTCATGGGAGAATACAGGGCACTTTATTATATGACATGTCTCGCTAGTTAGCATATGTAATATTAATAGACAGTTCAAACTTAGATCATCAATGTCTGATGAATCATTAGTGACTGGGCTGATTTGCGGAAGAAACTTCAGGTTAACTGTTAAAAGCAAATGAAATTAGTAACCAATGGAACTACAATTCAGTAGTCCCCATTTAGAGAGGTGATTAACTCAATTTGATCTGAATTACAGCAAACGTAAATACAATAAATTTGAAAGATTTACAGTGAATGCTAAATGAATTGAGTTTATTGCATCTTTCATCTTTTTCAAAATTCAACAACCTTTCCATACCACAATTAAAACTTGGAACAGACTCCTTTTCCTGTTAGTAGCTTTGCACTTAACAGAAACAAGCAGTGTGCCAAAGTGGCCGTCTGCTGCTGCTGATGTTAATGTGAGCTTACATTAGCTTTGCTTCCATTAGCCTTGCAGGGTTACCTCAATTATTGCACCACACTCAGGACACCTGCTGGGGAGAGAGGCAGCTGGGGAGTGAATGTCTGGAGGGAGGAGAGGTGGTCTGAGGAGACTGACTGACAGCTGGTAGCCCACCCGCAGACCCCTCACTGTTTTCCTAATGGCCCCTTCAGACCAGTATGGCAGATCAACGGTGGACTGTGTGTATAATGAGAATGAATGGCGTGTAAATATTCAACAACAAAAAGGGGGAGTTGGGGTGAGAGAAAGCAACGGACCAAGAGAGACAGAGGAAGACAAAAGAGAAAGACAGATGAGTGCATCAAAAATGAATGGCTTCATTTCTGGGCTAATGTGTTCTTATATCAGTAAGGCACTATTAAAGACGTGTCTCCAGTCACGGCCGACAGTGCCCATTTGGCCTAAGGATTGGCCATTAAGTTAGTGTGCCATTAAAAATGCATGATATTTTTTTCTATTCTCTTTTTTCTGTGGTTGCCTGTCTGCACCTGATTTCAATTTCAGTTCAGTGGGGAAGATGCTCTGCGACACATTCCATCTCAACATGATTTGTTGTTGAATTATTTTAGCTGTCTAAATGTCTTTACATTAACTTTTTCCATTTCAGTGAGGTAATTCAGCCGACAGTAATTGTCATTTTACTTGACAAAGCTTAAGCTTTAGCCTTGTTTCTTTGAGTGTGATCTTCCATACATATAACACAAATTGAATTCAATACTGTTTATATGTAAACACAATCACATTTCAAGTCTAAATGTAGTTCAATAGGACTTTTTCAACAAACTTTGTGCTTCAATTTGCAAAAAGATTATTGTCTGTTAAATACAAGGGCTATATTTCTTAGAGCTTCTATAGCTGCAAGGTAAATTCTGACCTAGCATTTATATAAAAATAAAGGGGTTGACCAGATGTTATGAGGAAGGGTTTAAACTGTTAAACTGAAGGATCGCTCAAGGTCAAGGGGAGAGTGAGGATTACAGCCCTGCTGATGTAGATGGGTCTGACTGGGTTCTCGCAGCAAAAAAATGTCTTGCCTGCTATGCAAACAGCAGTACAGCTCTGGGACAATGTCATTCCATGCTTGCTATTAAAAAAATATGGTAGCAGTAGATGTTGATGGTGTAGTTCAGGGGTGTCAAACTTTAGTCCTGGAGGGCCGGGTGTTCATAACAGTTTGCTGATTTCTTTGCTCTCCACTCTTTAAGCCTGATAATTACCTGCTGAGTTTAATCAGGTGTGTTTGATGTAGTTGAATGATACAAATACGTAATATATATTATATATATTATAAAATATGAGGCACAGGGGCAGCCGTGGCCTAGTGGTTAAGGATCTGGTCTGGTGACCTGAAGGTCACGACTGAAGTGAGGCACTTAACCTAATTGTAAGTCGCTTTGCATAAAATGCTAAATGCTTTCTGCTAAATTCCTTAAATGTAAATGCAAAATATTTATTTCTTATAGTTCATACAGTTTTTATGCATGCTAAAATCCAGACATAAAAAATACTGTTTTCTGATTGGCTGGCAGTTGTCCATTAATTATGTATAATGAGACACATGTGAAATAGATTTGGTAAAAAAGTTCTATGTTAATGCTCTTGAAGCACAACCATAACAACTACAGTGGATCGGCACCCTATGTATGAGTAGCTACTACAACGGCCAACATCAAATTAGCAAAAAAATATATAATTTGGTGATTCTTTGTTTATTTCTCATGTTTGTATACATAAATACACAAAAATGGTTAATGGTCTGTCAGCCGGGGTATATGCAGGACATTGACCTGTGAGGTGTCCCATTATGCTAAATGAATGGGCTTGGCAGGGGAAATCCACTGTTCTTCATATTGTAGTGTTCTTTGACTTAACGTCATTTATTCATTTCACATAATGGGACATCCTCAACAGCCATTATCTATCAAATATAATACAACTCCAGTTCAAAAAAAGTTGGGACAGAGCATAAAATGTACATTTATGTACATAAAATAACAATGTAATGATTTGCAAGTCTCATGGACCCATATTTAATTCACAATAGAACAGAGCATGAGAACATGACATGTGGTACCATTTCATCATAAATATGAACTCATTTAGAATTTGATGGCAGCAATGCATCACAAAAAAGTTGGAACAGGGCCATATCTACCAACTGGAGGAGACCAATCGCTGGAGTTTTGACAGAGGAATGTTGTTCCATTCTTGTTTGATGTAGCATACTAGCTGCTCAACACTTCTGGGTGTTTTTTTTTCATTGTGTGCCACATGAAACACCTGCACACTTCTTCATCAAAGCCAGGTTGTTTGTGATGGATGCAGTATGTGGTTTGGCATTGTCTTGCTGAAATATGCAAGGCTAAATCATCAATATACTGTACAAAGCCAAGATTGTCATGCTATTAGCACATCAGGTGATTTCTAATTTGGCAATTTCAGAATAAAAAAAATGAAGAGCTATAGACATGTAATATTTGTAATATCATTTTGACATTTGAATGAACTGTTCATCTGGTCTTCAAATATCCCTCTCTGAACTCTGCTGTCTTTTATTTTATACAATTAGCTTTGTACCTACCTGTGAGTCCACTGAGATTAGTTTTTTTTTACATTATATCAAGTTTTGGTATCTTTTGTGTCTACTGATGTTCATCTTCATACTGAATTCCCTTTAACTCCACTTTGCTGAGAGTAAAATGCTTTAATCTATTTCAGCGCAAAATCTTCACCGCTGCATTTTATATCTTCCACACAATCTGTACCATTCATATCCCTGATCATTTTTTCTCCTTCTGTGGTAATCTGATAACATACTTCATCCTAGCACTAACTCTTTGAGCTGCTTTCCATTTAGATCCAGGTCAGCCATGGCCATAAATGTTGGGAGGACTGAATGAAACTCAACAGAAACATTCAAACACAGGAGAAACACTGGAGTCTGATTTACTGAGCTCAGAATTCCAAGTAAAAAATAACCTGAGAAAATGGAGGTCAGCACTGAAAGGCTTTCCAGTGGCCAAAGAGCTAAGGTTAGGAAATGCCATTATATCCACATATTCCCTTGCAGCTTTACCCTTGCAAGCAATATTTTGTATTGTATCAGTGTAGGAGAGCATTATAATGTCCTTGTAATGCTCTTATTATGCCTCATCAAGCCAGAGGCTTGCAATTGCCAGGCATTAACTAGGTTAAATTAAGCACATGCTTATTTGAGGGATACATCATACTTTTTTAGGTATCCCTTATCAAGCCAATACCTGCTAAATAACTGGATGCTCATTATTGCTTTATTAATCAATAATTAAGATGAGGTAAGAATTTTCAGAACACTTTATTCAACTATAGTCTAGAGTCATGAGCTTTTCTGATGCTTTACTGCAAATGTCTTTCAGTGAAAAGGAAGAGATAAGGAATTGAGATATAAAGTACATTTTTCAGAAATGAAGATGTATTGTAAGACGGACATCATTAATTTAGCAAATGAAGAAAAATGAAAGGACATTTGATGGATTAAATGGACGCGCAATGAGCTATTATGCATAGCAGTGTTTCTTCATGGAATATGCTGAGATGACTGCATTTCGTTGACCAATAAAGTGTTCACTCAGCAATCGGGGATGAGTGATTTTATTTTTCATATCTATAGGAATGGACTGTGATTTTCTTCAGGCTCTGGTCGAGTCAAAAATAATTCTCAGTTGCAGCACTTGATTAAGTTAAAGCATAAGCCCCATTCTGTATAACATTATTAAATTCTGCATAAGCTTTTGTAATGTTGCTGTTCTAGTGGTGGAGAAAACAAATAGGAATTTATGAGGAGCCACTTGCTATAAACATCTGGTGCTACTAAATGCAATTTATTTTTGTTGAAATGTCTCTGCCATTTAATTGTCTTGCAGGCAAGGAACACATTATCTTCCAGAACAACAAACAAATAAACAAGCATAGTTAAATGCTTTGGAACAAATTTATTGAGCAAATTGTAGAGCGGATGACTTGCATACTGATAATAAACATCAAAAAATATCATTTTGTGAATCTTTAAAAATGCAATTTCAGAAGTCTGTCAGCAAAATTAATTTATAAGTGCAAGTGATGACAAACATGACTTTACATAATAATAATAATAATAATAATAATAATAATAATAATAATAATAATCCAAAACCAAAACTTTTTTTAACCTAAAGCACTGAAGAGTAATAAAGGAATGTGTTTACAAGAACTGCTTAGCTTCAGTAATAAATTATTCATATTTGAACTTGTTACCCATTAATTATTTGCCTTGGTTGCACATGCTATTAGGAGGTATATAAATGATCTTCATTTAAAAAGAATAAAATATATGTACAGGGACACATTACTAATTCATGCTCTTTTCACTCTGCACTGATGTTTTCTTTAACTTTTCACTTCTTATCTACATCCTTTTCCCTCTTAATCAAGTCTTTATTTCATAGCTGTTTTAATTTGCGGCCTGTATGTAAGCAATGTAGAAAAATATAAAGGAGGAGAGTGGATATGTTCTGCTTATTTAGCTCATTTAATTTCTATTCAATTTATTTCTGGAGTGCTTTTCAGAGAGTAATATAGAAAGAAATCCCTGAAATGACGTAAAAACACAAAAACAACTGTATGAAAAGACTGCTTTTCATTTTTCTCCTTTTATTTTTCTATATACTATAGCTGGTAACACACTTCATAACACTGTTGTCCTAGTTAATAGATAACTAAGCAAGAACGAATGAATGGTGCTGCATTAAGTAAACTAATTATATATTTGCATTCATCTCTTGTAGCTTGATGCAAAGCAAACTAATCTTTTGGGGCAGCTGTGGCCTGATGGTTAGGCATCTTGTCTTGCGACCAGAAAGTTTCTGGTTCGATTCCTGGGCAGGTCATGACTGAAGTACCCTTGAGCAAGTCACCTAACCCCGAACTGTAAGTCGCTCTGGATAAGAGCATCTCCTAATGCCTCAAATGTAAATGTAAATCTCTGATGCAGCACAGCCCTTGTTTTCTTGGGCTTACTTTGTGCACACACAGGCTCAGTTGAGTCAATCCGACTCAATTGAATGCAGTTTCACTGTTATAAATCGCAACTTTGATTTGTGAGAAAGTAGCCAAATAATTTATACGGTGCATATCTAAATACTAGGACAGTCAAAGTTAACACGATAATAACTAATAATTAACACGATAATTAATGTGATCTCAATTTAACAAGATTTTAAAAAATAGTGCCATTAACGCAAATTCTGTTTGGCCCTGGGACTCATCCATAGTTCATGTTGAGACTTGACCGTTCGGCATCATTAAGCATAGAGGAGTAAAGGCTGATTTATACTTTCCGCATCGAGTACTGCGTGAATGATGACAAGGCTTGTGCGTTTTGCCTTTAAAACAATCTTTATTGACATTTTTCACTACACAGTGCGATTAATCGCAGTTAACTATATGACATACTGAGATTAATCATGATTACATTTTTTAATCATTTGATAGCCCTACTAAATACTTTAAAGTAGTCATGAAAATGCACCTTCAGATGTTTTAATAAATATTTATAGAATTTTCACAGTAACACATTCAAGAATAAAAAAAATACACTATAATGCTATATGGGTTCCCCACTTTTGAAATATGCATATATAAACATGTGATGTACAAGACTAGAACATCTGCCACCCTGCTGGGGAACTGAAGGACATGATTTAATTCTCAATATGAAAAATGTAGTTTGTTTATCGTTTTTTCCCTTCTTTGTTTGTTTATACACACAATAAGCAAACTCCACTTTGACTGCATGCTTAATGACTCAAATGAGGCAAATTTAAATGTCACATACCTACACACATAAACCTGACTCATGTTTTGTGGGAAGATAGGAGCATCAACATCTCTGTTTTGTTCAGTAGAGCTTGTTACTGTGTCAGCAGAAAGAGTGTCATTTATCTGTTGAAAAGTCTGTAAAAGGGGCTGATTTGAGCTTATTTCAGTTAAGCCCTGTAGGGAATGCAGTGTTGAAGGCATATACATGTCAAAATAACACAGTGAATTGGGTTATATTGCACATATATTGATGCTGGTATATCAAAACAATGTTTAATTTTATCTTATATCATTTGAGCATTGCATGATGAATACACCAATACAAATGTTCTAATACCTGGAATATGATTTCATTACAGTGTAAATGGTTGGGTAGTCAAATAATACACATAATGGTGTTTAAGTATTCAGGACACAAAAAAGATAACTATCTTGCATTACAATTATCATTGATTATTGGTGCATTTTAAAGATAGTGATTACTAGCAGGATTACTTTACAAACCTCACTACTCTTATATTGTTTTTCTGATCCATTTCATTGTTAGAACACAGTTGTCATACAGTGGTGACAGCAACATCAAATGTACTGAGAATGCGCTGAGGGGGCAGCTGTGGCCTAAAGGTTAAATAAGCTGGCTTTGGAGAACCAGCGTGAAGTGTTCATGGTGGAAGTTTCCTTGAGCATGGCACCTAGCCCCCAATGGATCTTCGGGCCCTAGTGCGTGTGCTGTGTTCACTAGTGTAGAATAATTTCCCTAAGGGTGTCAAAAACTAATGAGTTGTAAAATAAGTAATGTAACTTATATGTAACTTTTACTTTACTATTCATAAGTGGAAACTGTTGCTGTATGTATGTGACCACTGAGCTCTCAGGTGGTACTGTTTGAGAAACCATCATGCTACCATGATGGACATCACATGGGCTCAGAAATACGGAATTGCTTGTGAGTTCTGTGGGCCTGAAGTCATCCGGGATGTGCTGAAAGACATTGGAAAATTTGTAGTCGGATGAATTAGGTTTCAGTCGGATCTCTTTCAGTCTGAATTCTGTGTGCCCAAGATGAAAATAAAACAATGGAAATTATTATTCCCAACACTGAGTGTAACAAAAGTGTGATTTTCCCAGTAAGCTGTCTCTTAAATTTGGTACAAATATAAACAAAATTGGGAGGTTATAAAAAAACTTAAGAGTAGACAAAAAAACATCAAACAGAAAATGTACAACAAATCAAGTGAAAAACAAATGGGTGAGGCTGTGACGGAACTGCAAGAAATCTGTTGAATGAAATGGGATTTAGGAAAGCCAAATGAAAAGCAACACTTACACCTTAACAGAAGAAAAAAAGGTTACAGTAGGTTAAAGAGAAGCAATCATGGAGTGTAGATGACTGGATGAAAGTGATATTCAGTGATGAATTACAAATCTGTTTTGAGCAAGGAGATGATGCTGGAACTTTTGTCTGTTGTTGATGAAACATGAAAATGAATGCCTGAAGGAAACAAATATCCCCTCATTTAAGATCTGAGGTTGCATGTGTGGTAGACGACCAAGGGAGGGAATTATTACCTCAACAGTCAATGCACAGGTGTACATTAAAATTGGGGATGCTTTTCTCATTTCATCAATAGAAAATAGCTTAGGTGATGATGAAAATATTCTTCAGGATGAAAATTCATCTTGCCAGAGAGCAAAGAGTGTTAAAACTCAGTGATTGGTAGGGCCAGCAAACAGTCCAGATGTCAATCTTATTGAAAATTTATGGGCAAAGTAAAAAAAAAAAAAAAAAAAACATACAATACTTGTCTTTTGAACACTATATGAGAAAACAGCTTTATGTAGAATGTTTAAATATCTCAAAGAAGTCAGACTGTCGTAGAAGTTGGTAAATTAAATTTTTAATGAATGTTTAATGAAGCAAGAACTAACTATTAACAATTAGCACAAAGTTAGCACATTCTGCACTCAGTACACCACACAGGTTAATTAATGAGATCTGCCCAGTAAATCTGCCAGTGTTAAATCAACACTATTAGAGTTAAATTAACACTGAGAGTGTTGCATTTTGTCACCCTCAGTGTTAATTTAACTCTAATAGTGTTGATTTAACACTGGCAAATTTACTGTGTGGTTGTGATTTGACTGAGTTATGTATTGTTGATGTATTTTTACAGAAACAAGTGAACTATTTAGGTGACCATTGAATTCTGTTTATTATCAATGCTAGTCTCTCAGCTCCAGTTTTAAGCTATAGAAGCATCATTTGGACTCCAAACATTTCTTGGTTAATTTACTACATCTGAAGTGAATAAGAAATTGTGTAAATGTGATTTCTGCATGAACCATTCATTTAAGTTATGCATTTTCCCTGCACGGCACGAAACTAAGGCAATGAGCACTGCAGTATATATTTCAACTTCAGAGACTGGTTCCTGCTTTTTTTGAGAAATGCTTTCAGTGCCATTCATTTACGTTAAAATTAATTCAGATAATCCCCTTTTTAACTTGCATTTTGCATGAATATTATTTCCACCCACACATACTGTAATGGATATGATAAATGCAGAAGGATGGCTGGCAGACCTTATATCTCATCTAATTGGAGGGCTTTTGAAGACACAACTCCATTTATCTCAAACAATGATTACACGCATGCAGTGCTGTAATCCCGAGGCTTTCACGGTATTGCTTCAGGAGGTTGAAGATGAATGTTTATTACCATTAATCTACAGAGCCTCCTGATTTATGGCTATAGCTGCATCCCTCCCTTGTGGCTCCCTATGCTTGGTGAACTCTGGCCTGTGCTGCCTGTGAATTAAATCACTCACACGTCCATCTGTTGGGGAGTTATGGCTTTGGGAGCTGGTGGGCAGGCCACATCGTGTTGGCCTCACCTTCACAACATCTCCTTTATGTTCAAGTTGACACGTTCAAGTGCCTGGTGAGCAAGGCTGTGTTCGGGTGAAGTGCTATGGGTGGCGGCTGAAAGTGGCTCTAATAGTTTTATGGGACGAGCATCAATAAGGGCCTAAATACGATAAGCGGTCATGTTCTTGTAATTCATTCCTTTATCTTGCCATACACCAGAAGGTGATTTAGTGGAATGCTTGGGTTGTGGGATTTTGTGTCAAAAGCAATGCAGTCCATTTAGCATGCTGCTTATCTTTCTGGAAGTAATGTGATGACATGAAGTATTGCAGAGTTTAAAGATTGTAACTCTTAAGAAAACAAAGGCCAAAAAGGGCTCTTCATAGCATTGTTATGGGTTTTATTTCCCTAAATAAACTTTCCAGTGAATGGTTACAATGGATGAACTGTTGTTATAAATTGAATACTTGAGAGTGAGGAACCTTTTGAAAGACACACACATTGATATAATGTCAATAACTATTGATTTGAGGAAATAAGTATGAAGTTTTACATTGTATATCATGTTTGATCTCATCAGTTATATAATGTAAGTACTGGCAAAGCTGGTCATCTGCATTTTTGTGTTGTCACAAGGGTTAACCTTGCATTACATGACCTGTTCTTTCACATCACAAGGTCATGTAAATTCCCTTAGGCTGTGACTGTACTGTACATAGCCTGGTACATAGTTCAGCTCATATGGGTTTCATTTCTGGAGCTCTGCTGTCTGAGAGTGCGCGGTGATGATAAATGAAGATCTTTTTGTCCTTAGGGAGGCGTGATCGTCCTGTGTCAAAGAGGAACTTAGCACTGTAATGATATTAGTGTTGCATACATGTCTTTCCACAAGTCAGATGAACAGTGAAGACCACCTCCACGTCCTTCCCATTAGACTGCTGTAGACATACTATTGGCTTTTGGACAAACTACAAGGGCAACGGCAAATTAAACTGCTTAATCCGCAAAAGCTTTTTATCTGCCTTGGCTGTAATACCTCAGTGAGGTGAGATGCTCAGTGTCCTCCAAGACTTAAAGAACATTCAGAGTTTATAGTTGCAAAGAACTGAATGTCAGGTTCTGTGTTAATACTAGTACTCTTAACCTATAATGATTGATGCTTGTATGGAATTGAATAGATTATACAGTCTTTACAAAAAAAAAAAACATACCCCGGAAATCTTAAAGGGTTTACTTTTGAAATATAAGTAGATTGAATCAAAATACTTGTTTAGATTCTTGTGGGAGAAGCATACATAAGCAGAGACACGTCTGTACAAGCGCTGTTATTCATATGATAATGGGATGGTAATTGCAGACATTCCATTGGTTGTATTACCGGCTGTGAATTGTGTGGAATTTTTACCAAACAAATGTCTCTCATCTGAGTTGAAGGTGAACAATAGACCTCTTCCTGAATGTTTCACACCTGTCTCATACATATTCAATGTAGGGTTAATGGTGGAGGAAAACTGTGTGTCACCATACATTTCTTAAGCTTAAAAAATAAAACTGCTTAATACTGTATAATAAAAATTTCTTAATACTGTAATGACTATTGTGAAGCAGACACCTCTGTTTATTCAGTTCAGACCTCAAAAGTATGGAGTGATTTTTGTGTCAAAAGTTTCACAATAGCAAAAATAAATCTGCAAGCAAAATCCAGAAAAAGCATGACCATAACGTATATCTCATGAATGCAAAAAAAAAAAACATTTGCATTTTGACCATTTTTTGGTTTCAATGTTTTAGGTTTTTCGAATTTTTCTACAATTTTTGGTTTCACTGTTTTAGTTTTTTTGAATTTTTCCACAATTTTTGGTTTTGGTCTTTTGCTTCTGGAACCTCTTTTCTTCTGCTCCGCATTTTTTTGCTTCTGACTTTTGGTACACTTTTCACGTGTGGGTGGGACTTAGAAAGTGGCGTTAGCCTTGAATTTCCATTGGTCACTGACAGCAGCTTTGAGTCCGCCTCTGAGACAGAGCCACACCCACCACGTCTGCTTCACACACAGCGTTTTCAAACATGGCGGAACGCAGGGTTTGTAATTCATAGCAGCAGCTGAACTGAATTTTGCCATTAAAGTTTATACAAAGGTTATAATTAATTGCTAAATGGTCTGTAGATATTGCAGACACTCATGTTTCTTGAACACATCAGTATTTTCTCTCCATCCAGTTCCCTAAAACTTTAAAAAGCTCACGTTGGTGAAGTGTGCTCAGTATTAACCATCACGCTAATACGTAAAATACGTTAAATACGTAATTATTT
>BRDA01044356.1:0-18656 GCA_036984385.1 Crenuchus spilurus
GAGTAACCCAAACTTTAGATCAGAGGTGCTATAATTATTAGTTGGACATGATAATGGAATATTAATTAAGTTACTAAGACAAGCTGTTGAAAACTGCGAACTTGGCAACCCTGGGTCCCGTTTACTTCGCTTCTACCTTGAGTTGCTCTCTGAAGTCTGTTCAGTGGTGTTAGCGTTCATTTCCATGGTTTCTCGCGCTATTTTCACTACAAACTGTGCGCGTCCAAAGGGCGTATAATGTCATGACGTAGCGTTAAGGCATATAGTGTTCATGCGAAATGTAGGAAGTACTGCCAGGGGATAAATGACCGAGAACAGAGCCTTATGTATCATGCATGTAATGCCTCTTGCATCACTGGCAAAACTGGCTAGTAAGTTTTTATTAACACCCACCAAAATGATTTTTTACCCACATTTGGCGGGTTGGCGGGTGTTAATTTAGAACCCTGGGTACAACATTGGAAATGTACTCTATTGTACCTCAATAAGCCCCAGTACTCTCTTAAGTACAAATCAGTACTTAATTTTCTTAGTGTGCAGAGGCCATAAGATTCTGGCCAAATGCAGTCCAGATAAGGCACTTATTTCCTAGAACTGGGGAAATTTTTTTTTTTTTTCAATACTTCCCAAAAAGCAGAATATTATGGCCCAAACACATTGCAGTTAAGGCATTTATGTCTTATTTGGGTCAATGTGGGCCAGAACCAGGACACAAAAATATTACTATTATATATATATATATATATATATATATAAAACATTTCTAAATCTCCCCAAAGAGCAGAAGATTCTGGCCCAAACACAGTGCAGTATGGGTATTTGGGCAAATCTGGGTTAGAACTGGTACCTCACTCATTTGCTCTCATGGTTCCTTTGTTACTATGGTAACAATAGTCTCAGAGAACAGCCTGCCATTTGATAAATGTAACATGATGAAAATGAAAGAAAAATGGACAATAAATATGAGAAAGATACATTTTTATTGTTCATGAATGTGTCACATTAATTCAAAATATTCAAAACTAGCATTAGCATGATGAAGCAGTCTGCCATTTGTATACCAAAAACTGTCCAAATGTCATTTCCACCACAGAACAAATGGTGTCTGAAATGACAGAATGTAGTGAAAATAATGAAAGAACTTGTTATTTTCCAGTTAATGAGATTATTAGGATGAAATGTGAGCTTAGATAATTGTAATGCTCAAATGTTGCTCTTTTAATGACTCTGATTCTCTTAAAACTTACCGCATCAGAACTGAGAACTTTTAGTTCTGAATGAGAAATGCTTGACATCATTTTGGGATTCCTGTATTTAGTAAAGGGTGAGCAAATCTTTGCACAATGTGAGACTTTATTGATATCTAAAGCTCAAGAGGAGACACAGAGATTACTGAGGTATTACTCAGGAGAAACATCTGAGTCTGACCTGAGACTCAGTTAAGTTAGACAGTTTTATATCAGCTGTAAACGTTGATGTTAGTGTAGTGAGCTCAGTCTGAGCTAAGAGAGAACTCATTTCCTCTGCTTTTGAGAAAATAATGCAGTTGGTTATCTGAGAGCTGAATCATTTTATTAATGATAATTTTATCAAATATTATGTTTTGGTACCAATCAAATAATTATTAAATACTCATTTAGACAAAAAAATATTGCATTCCAAAATAGTAACTTATCAAATGATGAGGTCAGGAATAAAATGAAATTAAATCATATTTTTAAACAGTATAGCACTTGAGCAGAGTGAAGATGAAGCTGGGCAGAGATCCCAGACACTGAGCTGGCAGTAGAGGGGTGTGAAGATTATCCTGTGATAAGACTGTGGATTAAGTTACAGCACTACTGAAATGAATCAGCAGGCTGAGCTCTGGTTAAACTTGTTCATATGTTCTTTACTTTTATCCTCACTTCACTTTCACAGCCTGGAAATTTAATTGACATGGCACAGATATATACAGTGCTGCTTGAAAGTTTGTGAACCACCCAAACATGGTCATTGTTTTCTAAAGAAAAATTATAATAATCATATGAAATGAACATCCAAATCTCACATTGTAAACAGACCTTCCAAATAAGGGACACAAAGAACAAAAGATACATATTTTCATTATTTATTCAACAAAAGTGTTTTATCTCTCAAAAACCTGAAAATCTGCCAAGTGCAAAAGTATGTGAACTCTTTTAGTTAGTAGCTTGTGTCACCTCCTTTTGCAGCCAAACGTCTTCTATAACCACAAACGAGTGTCTCACATCTGCTTTTTGGGATTTTTATCCACTCCTCCTTGCAGAACTCTGCCAGTTGAGAGAGTTTGGAGGGACATCTTGTATGTACTACCTGCTTCAGATCTTGCCACAGCATTTCTATGGGATTGAGGTCCGGACTTTGACTGGGCCAATCCAGAGTGTGAATCTTCTTTCTCTTAAGTCATTCCTTGGTAGTTTTGCTGGAATGCTTTGAGTTGTTGTCTTGTTGCATAATCCATGTCCATCCCAGCTTCATGATGGCTGATGGCAGGAGATTCTGGTCACGAATTTGGTGATAGTCCTGGGAATTCATGGTTCCCTGGATAATATGGAGTCGTCCAGGTCCGGAGGCAGAAAAGCAGGCCCAGACTTTCACGTTTCCACTGCTTCACTGTTGGGAGGAGGTTCTTCTCTTTATATGCAGTGTTGACTTTACTCCAAATGTGGTGTCTGTGATTGTGGCCAAATAATTAAATTTTGGACTCATCTATCCAGAGAATGGACTTCCAGAAAGCCTCTGGTTTGTCCAAGTGCTCTCTGGCAAAGTTTGAATGGGCAACTTTGTTTTCTTGAGAGCAGAGGTTTCCTTCTAGCAACTCTCCCATGAATGCTATGCCTATTGATATTTTGCCTGATTGTAGACGCATGTACATTTATCCCAGATGCTGACAGAGAGGTCTGCAACTCTCTGGAGGTGATGCATGGGTTGGCCTTTACCTGCATTATTATTTTTTTGGTGCTTCTTGGTGTAAGTTTTGATGCCCGTCCGCTGCTGGGCAGAGTTGCGGTGATGCTTAGTGCCCTCCATTTGTAAATGATTTGTCTTACAGTGGATGGATGAAGCTGGAATCTTTTGGAGATCATGTTGTAGCTTTCCCCAGACTGATGGGCTGTCACCACCTTTTTCCTGATGTCCTCAGATGTCTCCTTTCCTCTCGGCATTGTCGATCTGTTCTTTATGCTTTGACACAACAGTTGTTTGGTTGGTTTCCTCTCCCTTTTAACCAGTGTGCCTCAAAACTTTTCCCAAGGATGTCTCATTTGATTGGTCTGCTTAATTGATTACTTGAGCACTCACATTTGTTTCACCTGAGTCTTTTACCTAATTGACTTTACCAGTGCAGCTGTGGCTCATTTACTTTTGCAGATGCTCTGATTCCATGTTTCATGTAGTCTGATTGCAAGTCACACATTTCCCTCAAAACAAGCAAATGGAATCGGTGAACATAAACCTGACAGTTCATATACAAAATCTGGTGATGATAAAATAAGAGAATTGTGCTAAAACATAAAGAAAAATCTAAACTACACAACTAGTTCACAAACTTTCAAGCAGCATTGTATTATTATATAATATATGTGTATGAGTGGGCAGCAAGAGCCTTGGGTTCAAGGCCTCATCTGAGCGGAGTTTCCATGTTCTCCCCATGTCTGTATGGGTTTCCTCCAGGGTGTCCAGTTTCCATCCGCTGTCCACAAACACAGTGGAGGTTTCTGATATGGGTGATATGGGCAGCCGCCCAGGGCGGCGTAAGGTCAGGTGCTCCGACCCCAAGAGGTTGTGCGAAGTGTATGGAGTGAGATCACTGTCTTTAATATGAAAGCGCAAAATTGGGGTTAAACCAAGTGCACAGAGCACAACAAGACCCATCAAAAAAGAAAAATGAGTAAAAACAGCTGTAAGGTGAGCGGAGAAACAAGAAATTAGCAAACAATGACACATAGAGCTGAGAGACCAGAACTGTGTCTTTGCAGAGCAGCACAGGAGGTCACTCTGCTCGCTTTCACTGTTGCCAACTCCTCAGTAAGGAAAGTAGCTATTGGCTGTCCTAAAAGTCTCTATATGACTGTCAGCGGCTGAAAGACTGGAGACTCGAAAGTTGCACAAACACTGTATATTTAATGGTGCTCGAGGGCACAACACACGGAACTCATATAAACACTGCTGAACAAGTACATATGACTTCCACATATGACATTTAATGAACGACATAGACAGACACAAGGAGGCAGTACTTATAGGGGAACTAATCTAGGAATACATGAGGAACAGGTAAGCACAATCACGAAACATGGTGAGACATACTGGGGGGGTGGAGATAATGATGTCAGAAAGCGGAGGGGCAGAGCAGCCGCCGCTAGGGGCGCGACAATGACGTCATTACCTACTTTGCAATAATTTGTCATTTGCATGTAGTTGTAATCAAGGCTGTAGGAAAGAGGAATAACATGTTTAGAGAGAAAATGTGAGGATAAACCACCTTAAATATGTTTAGGAGTACAAATTAACTTTATGAAATAACTTTGCCTAGACCCACATTACATAAATCAATTGAGGTCTTGCACGAATGGCTGAACAGTGATCAGAAATCCATTGTCTGCCATATTGGAGGCACCCGATGATATCGCGTAACACATTATGCGTTAATAAACGTGTAATAATGTCAAAAAGTGTTAATAAACATTTTACAATTCAATACAATCCTACAATTGTTTTTATTGCAAACATTTGATGACTAGTTTAATGATCTACACATTAGTTTGCTAACTATTTTCTTCCACGTTCCTTGCTTATTTTCTGACTATCTTGACCTTGGTTTCTAATTATAGCCAGTAGCCTGTAGTATTCTATGTGTTTCGCGTGGTCCTTTCTATTCGAACATCCAAAAATAGAGCACTTATTCACCATATTTATAAATAGTAGGAAATCGTGTCTATCAGAGCGCGTCCACTGAACAAAGGGAAAGCCTCCAATATGGCCGACAACAAGGCTATGACGTCAAGTGCAAGACCTCAATTGTGTCCCTTATTGTTAGAATATCAAATTTAATGTGATCACATGCCAGCATGTTACAGTGTTCAGCCATAGCTAATGCCGTGGTGTGAGTGTTTGTCTGTGTATGTGTACCCTGCAATAATGGTGCCCTGTCCTGGCATTGGCTGAAAGAGTGGAATGCCCTGCCCGATACTCAATGGAGACTCATCACAACCCTGAACTGGGATAAGCAGCTATGATAATGGACGGATAGATGGATGGCCTATTTTCTGTGAGTTTGTGGTTGTGACCCTCCTGCTGCTGCTGCATCCCTGGCCCTGTCTTTGCCCTGTCGCATGCTCTGTTTTTACATTTTCCCATGTCTCGTTTTGTCTCCATGTGCATTCATGTTTACACCCATGTCATGTCTCCACCCCCAGCCACGTCATGTATCGTCTTGTTTCATTGTTAGCACCTGTCTGGTCTCTGATTTCACAGCCCTGCATGTGTGATTACATTTGCTGTAAAAGATGCCCTAGCGTGTCAGTGTTTGTCCATCATTGTACATCAAACCAGGTTGTTTTATTTCTTCACGTCAACTTTGTTTAGGTCTTCACATCAGGTTTTCAGTCTTGTTCACAGCCACAGTCTGTTTTAGTATTGAGACTTGTTAATAAAATCACATTATGTGGATCTCAGAGCCAAAAGCTACCATGTTGCACTTCCAATGCAGACAGAGGAGGTGACAAAATACAAAAACAAAACAATAAGAGGGGAAAAACACAAGCTAAACAATGGGAGCAACACTGTTGATGAGTGGCACTAGCGAATCACAATAGAGGAACACACCTCCAGCAAAGAAACCCTGCACAAAAGATGCTTGCAGCCAGTCGCAGCTTGGTTTTGGGTGTTTGATGAAGGTAGTAAGAAGAGAACAGTGATATGACAAAGATATGCATGTAGCTGTGTTTTTTAACGAACTCATTTAGCTAACATCTCATTTAGCATCTGGTTATTGGGGGCAGCCATGGCCTAGTTGTAAGGATCTGGTCTTGTGACCAGAAGGTCTCTGGTTCGATCCACAGACAGGACATGACTGAAGTGCCCTTGAGCAAGGCACCTAACCCCCTAACTGCTCCCCGGGCGCTGGTGGATGAGGGCTACCCACCGCTTCGGTCACAAAATCTCACAGCCTAGTGTGTTCACTAGTGTGTGTGTGTGTTTCACTGCACAAATGGGTTAAATGTGGAGGTCAAATTCCGTTGTGTGAAAAATCACATTGGCTAAATTGGTGAATCTTAACACATTAGTTTGAACGCTAATGTTACTGAGAACACTACCTATATGTCAAGTTTAATCTCTGTTAAACTTAACTTTGAATTGATTAAACATTTTATTGAGAAGACATTTCAGTCTTTTGACTGATTTAAAGAAGCTGGAGTAGAGTAGATTTTGAGTAGCTCATTTTTTGCATTTGGTTTAGGCTGATTTTGATCTGATAATTTACAAACAAAAAGACTACATGAATCAGATTATAAACATGGATCCTTATCACTGATTTGAATGTGTATCTGTGACTACAGTAGTCAGTATGCTCCTCAGTACAGCATACATTTGTTACACCACTGACCTGCAGGTGTGAAAGGGTTTCATTTAAACTGTCAGACATATTGGTAGGGTACTGAGTGGGCATTACTGAAAAAGTGCTTTCTGGGCATGATTTGATCTGACCTATAAAGTGGTCTTCAGCTCCCCCTGAACATGTCACAGGAAATACCGGCAGAGGCCAGACAGACTAACCTAATAAAGCTACAATCATTAGAGCGGAAAGCTGCTCTCATAATGCAGCCAGATGGAGACACTAATTGGGTTTGGACATGCAATGCTGTTGCTTTTGTGCTTTTAGGAGTCTGACCAACTGACCATTGGAGTCTGAAGCATGCCTGAGGTGATCCTCCTACACCAGGGACATGATAAGAGAGAACAGGGGTGATGATAGTTTGACGATGGATGGTTTGAACCTAAGAGATGATAATGGTTTGAGAATGAAGAGGATATTTTTTTGACAATAAGAATGATGATGGTTTGGGAATGGGACAATAATGATTTGGGAGTGGAGTGATGATGGTTGATAATGAGCACAAGGAAAATCTGCTCCATATTTAAACACTGGTGTGAACTAATGCACAGATCTTAGCTTGCTTAAATGTGAAAAAACATTAAAATATTAATCCCGTTTCTGACATATTTAAACTAATATGTTGCACTTTTCATACTGGAACTGAATGTAAATTAAATAATGGGATTACATGTGAATGTTATGTGGTGTGTACTTATGTGAAATTATGCTTAAGGGACAGCAGGGATACACCTGTTTCCAGGTTACTCAGAGTGCACAGGATTCCCCTGCCGCCACCACCTATTATGTCTACCTGTGTCAGCTATGCAACAATGATGAAACATTAAAGGGATGAGCATACAGGTAACTAATGCAGTGATCTTCACTCCAACCTCAATCTTATCTGATTAAGAATTTTTTTATATCATTAGTTTACACTAATATGCAAATGTTTCTGAACTCAATATTTAAATATGTGGCTTTGTGTTTGCAAATAGTTGAGAAGTTATAGTCTAGTTTGAAGGACAAAGTTTTATTCCAGATGCTCTACTCAATCCCCTATAGCAGCACACTTAACAAAATAAAATAGTGAAGTACTAATTAACTACACTTATTGCATACACTAGTTTTAATTAAGCTAACACAACACAAATTCTAATCATTAATCCATATAAGACACCATATAGAACCATCTTAGCTAACAGTGACAAATTCAATCAAGATTTTGTTTTCAATTATTTGTTCTTACTTAAAATCAAATGACTGTTCATTTTAGACAAATGTAAATTAATATGAATGTATTTTTGTGCGTGCATGCAACCACCACTGTCATACTCTCTGCTCCAAAACTACACTTCCCAGAAGCCCTGGAGCTCCTGTGATCTCATGTGAGATTTCCCTCTCCAGCTGTCTCCCGCTGAGACTCTGATTACCTATACTACTTAAGCCAAGCCTGAACAATACTTTGCTTGGTATTGTTGTGCTTTACATGGTCTAACATAGCCCTCTGTCCCCTACCTTTCAAGGTCCTGTATATCTGTTTTGTTAGCTTCCTTAGCCTGTCTAGTGTCCTTAGCCTATGTGGTTTCCTTAGCTTGAATGGCATCTTTAACTGGGGTAGTATCTTTAGCTTGTGTAGATTAAGGCCTGTCAGCTCTCTGTTTAGCTTCCCTGAGTTATCCTGTATAGCGTGAGTCGTAGCTGGCTCTACGTTGCTTATCCTATGTAGTCTGAAGCATATAGGCCCTTTTTATGTTGCACATTATAAAGCATCCAACTCCAGATTGTTCGGTCTGATTGTGTGATTTTCTAGTTGTTTTTGTAGTTGATACTGTCTTTTTGTCTTATTTATTCAGTTTAGTTTCTCTTCTTGACTCTCTGATCTTGGTTTATGTATTTTTGTATGTTTTGTTCTGTATTTTATTTATCATAATTTTTAAGACGCCCATGGTGCAGCTCTCCTTGTGACCTTGATTAGTTACATTTTATGTGTTTACAACAGTTGTTAGGATGGGAAATTATGCTACGTGTTTATTTTAGGCTAGTTTGTGGCTATTGGTTACCTCCTCTCCATTTGTCACTGGTAGTTCCCTCTGATCATGCTGATATGATGAAATCATGTGTCTGAGGTCCCAGCCTAAAAACAAAATCATGTTCTGCATTTGAATTTCTATCCTAAGTTCTATCTTGAAACACAATGTTCGTTTTATTTAGATGTTGACAGATCAAGTAAAAACAGAGATATCATTTACATTTGATATAAAATTCAAACTTATGCATCTGTAAACTTTTTTTTTGCTGTAGACATTTTTGCTCACATGTGCACATTGACATGTATATACACATCACCTTTATCAAGAACAACAAAAAAAAAAAATCACATTTGTGTGGGTTGCCAGGTTTGCAAAAATACAGTCACTGGTAAAACTTCAGAGTTGGTGGTTTGCATGATTTTTACACTAAATAGAAGAAATGTAATGAGAAAGTAAGATTTGAAGAAGATATACCTTTCAAAGGTCATTGAAATGTATGTGTAACTTTAGATTTTGAGCTAGTTTGGGGGATCTGGCAACTCTGTATTTATGAGACTGATTTTAGTAAAACTAGTAAAACAAAGACGTGTTAGTAGCTGATGTGTGATGGTGTTTTGCTCAGGAGGACAGTAAACAGGTGCTGGACTGTACATGATCAGGTGAAGAAGGTGAATAAATGCCAGCTGGCAGCTTTTACTGTTTTTATAGCGACGTGAGTAAACGAGAGAAGCCAACGCTGCCTCACCCACTACACACATGTGTACAAGCAAGACATGTACATCTGACCATCACTTTCAAGTCACATGTCCATGGATCTGATACGTTTCTGATCTAGAACCACATATGAAAGTGACTCAAATCTGATTTGAAAAGATGGGATTTGACACATCCACACATTTAAATATTCCCTTCTGAGTCACAGTCCTTATTGCTCATTGTATTGTTTTTATGTATTGTTCATGGCCAGGAATTTATGTTAATAAAGATAGACACCGCCCCCTGCATCCTCTCTACTCCTTTTTGACAGCATGTTTTTTGTAGCCTTTTTTCAAATCCGATTTTATGTTTATTGAGTGCAGTGTGTGGTTGCAATATGTCAAAGTGAAAAATAGTGGTTATCTAAAGTAAGTTATGAAGATACTTATGACATTATGAAGATATGAAAACCCAAAAGTATTAAAAAAATATCCAAAATAGCCAAAGACAATTATGATATATTTAAGAAGTAGTATGTAGACAGTTCACATTAGTGGGTTAGATGACCACACAAAGACACGAACTGAACCAAATTATTTCATTTAGGTATCAAAGTCTGAGAATATTCTTATTTCAATTAATTTAGTCTAAAGACCTGTTGAGATTTGAATAAATTTACATTTATATTTAAATTTAATAAGTCTTGGATCCTGTTTCTTCTACAGGAGCTCCTTTGAGGTTTAATTTCTGCATTTGCCATGTCAGTGTTTTTCTCCTTCCTGCTCTAAGAACATTAGAGGCTGAATTGTCTACTTTCAGTGCTCATCTAATTATTTTAGTCCCTTCTGTATACACATCACATGATTTTCCAGTCAGCTATGGATTGGCGCCCAGTCCTGGGCTTAGCTGAGATAGTGTAATGCCCTGCCCTGTACCCAGGGGGTAGGGGACTAACCGTGACCCTGATAAGGATTAAGGAAGGATGGATGGATGGATGGATGTTGTCTCGTGTAGGAAAATAACAATTTTTGGTCACTGCTATTGGCCGTATTTGGTCACCTAGAATGCAGATTCACCTGAAACATCCCTAAGTTGGGGATAACATCCTTCAAGGTGTCCCTTTATTAGTGAAAAAGACTGAGGCAAAGTCCTTTAATTTGGTTACCACATGTAGACATTTTTTTAAATAGATTTTTGCCAATTTTTTCTCTTTCCAAATGTAGTAGTCACCAATTAACCCACCCCATTAGTGGCTCTCCCTATCACTTTACACTGTTCCTGACTCTAGGAGGGTGAAGACATGCACACACTTCCTCCATTGTGTGCGATACAGCCACCGCCTCTTTTCAAACTACCACTTGGTACACGTCACTGGGGAGCCAACGCGCTCGGAGGAAAGCACAGGGTCTCTAGTTTCAAATGGACCAATCAGTAGACGCCTGAGCCAGCAGACATTGCAATGTGTGTGTGATAGTGACAGTGAGAGAACCATCTACCCGCCCAGAGAGAGCACTGCCAATTTTGCTCTCTGTGGGCCCTGGCTGTTGATGGTAAACAGCATGACCGGGATTCGAAATTGTGATCCTCTGGTCATAATGTCAGTGCCTTACCCCACTGAGCTACTCGGGGCCCCACATTTACATAATTTTGTGTATTTATGTAAACAACCATCTCAATATCATTCATTTTAGTAAATTTGTTTTTTTATGTTGTTGCTAGTGTATCACAGGTTGTCACAGTAACAGATTTTTGCTATGGTTGCAGTGATTACCATTCAAAGTTTCAAAATCATTGTTGTATCGTGATTAATAGACTTTCTTTACTAGATCTACAATTTGTCATAAGTGTCCAGTTATACATAAATAATAGACATCTGCCAGCCAATCAGATGTGAGTATTTCTTGCCTCTGGAGTATAACATTCATCCTAAAGATAATACACAGTAAATCTGTCAGTGTTAAATCAAATTGTAACACGTCCAGTGTTAATTTAACACTAATAGTGTTGATTTAACACTGGCAGATTTACTGTGTAGTGAGAATAAACAAATAATATAAGTAAATTAATAATAATTAGTGTGCTCATATGATCATGTGCACAGATGTCTGTGTTTGTAGAAAACCTGCTAGAAAGTACTGTATCTCATCGTGTGGTCATTTTAATGGTCATTGAAGACATGTAACATTATTAATTATAAGCATCCCACATTAAACAAATCAAGTCTCAGTAGGTCTTATGAAGGAGTGAGAGTGAAGAAGACATTTTCTCCCACACAGACTGGTCATCCACTGTGGATGGTGTGAGAACACTCTCAGTCTGATCTAATTAGACCCAAAACAATATTTACTCAGCCTGAGGATGACTAATGTAATACTGCCTTTATATGGGCTGATATTAGATCACCTCAAAACAGAGGGAAAGTGCTCAGCTTTTCCACTGAATGTACAGTATTTCCTTCTTTTTAACAAGTAATGGCAGCTTATACCCAGCAGTTATATAGCATGATACTAACACTAACTGCATGTTTAAACTGTGTTGAGTGGTTCTCTAATAGATCATATTGTTTCTAACACTGTGTGATGTATTATCTGACTAAATCTCTCTCTCCCTCTATCTCTCTCTCTCTCTGTCTCTCTCTCTCTCTCTCTCTCTCTCTCTCTCTCTCTCTCTCTCTCTCTCTCTCTCTCTCTCTCTCTCTCTCTCTGTCTCAGTCTCTGTCTCTTTTTAATGGACTAAAGTAGATAGAAGTTGTGACGCACATGCAGGACTATTAAAGGCTTCACTCAGAAACACCACTTTGCTGAGAGAGAGAGAGAGAGAGAGAGAGAGAGAGAGAGAGAGAGAGAGAGAGAGAGAGAGAGAGAGAGAGAGGGAGACGGTGGGGGGAATACAGACAGAGCTATATAGGGTAAGTTGATGTAAATACAGAAGTATAGGTTAATCTGTGCTTATACTCAGATAATGGAGGTCTAATTTAAGAATCAAAGCTAATGACTGTTTACTGTATCCAGTACATTTAGTGCCAAATACTGTATCATGTTTATAACAGACCGAAAAACCACTATAGCTAAGTTATTAACATAGTTTACTGAGTAATCAGTAATCAGTATGGCCAGTTAAGCAGTCTTTGTATGAGCTTAAATCTGAGTATATACTTTTGAATATCAATTTTATCTGTATATTGTGATGGAGTGAATATGGTCTGTATATGTATGTGTAAATGTCTGGACAGCCTGTTTGTGGGTAGATGATTCAGTCATTTAGAGTGCTGGTGTGGGAGATTTAGGAACTATTCAAAATAGTGTAATATAAAAAATACTCAGAATATAATTAGTGGTGGCCCAGAGTGGCTCAGTTAACTACGGCAGCATCACTTTGATTTGAGGATTGTGAGTTTGGATCCCAGGTCATGCTGCTTGTCAATGGCAGCTGGGCCTCCTCAGCACTACTAAAAGTAATGTCGACTGGCTCTGTGGTTGCTAATGTGTACATAGGTGATTGTCATGGTCTCTCAAGTGCTTGAAAAGGTGTTGCTACACAGCTGCTATGGTTTCTTGGGTGGTTGCTAAGGCATTTATAGATGGTTGCAAAATTCTTTGAGGTGGTAGCTATAGTCTCTGAAGTGGTTGCTTAGGTGTGCTTAGGTAGTTGCTGTGGTCTTCCTGGTGTTGTGTTTGATTGGATGTTGATATGTATCTTCTACAGTATCTCACATAGTAGTTTAAATGTTACCTTTTTTTATCAAAATAATACAAGTGAGGACACAAAGAAGAACAGTAGCTATGTAGAAACCATACATAAGATCAAAAACCTTATATGTGCCTGCCATTCACAATCACACCAATCACTTCAGAACTGATTTATTTGATGTCTTGAAACGGTGGGTTATATCCAGCAAATAAGAAGATAGAAGAAGAAAATGAAGAATTATAAAACACTAAATAATTATAATAATCTAGTAATATATTATAACAAATAACAAATTATAACCACTAATAAATGTGTAGAATAAGGGATAAAAGTATCATCGTGAAGCAGCTCACTCAGAGTGTGGCTGTCTGTGGGCTGATGCTGTGGGTTTATTGGACAGATGGCTTTAGGCTTCTAACTTTGAGAGCTGTTAGGATGGAGATCCTGCTGATGTCCAACACGATAACAGGTGGAGATCTTCATGCTGAATAATTATTAAGCTGATCCATCCTGCACTCAGCCAATTCAGAGATGCCTGTTTATGTATTTTCTGCAGAAATGAGTGCTGCAGCCTTAGAAGAAAGGTTCTTTGGAGTAGTTCCACAGAAAGACACTTTCGATTCCCTAGACAACGTTTAAGGCCGTGTTTCCCAGTAATTGCCTGACATTAAACCTGCCCTTCTGTCTCAGTAAGGCTGACAGAACATGTCTGACTTTTTCTTATTACAACTTTCATAACTATAAGATCAGCTCTTTATACTGAAGGGGTGAAGTTCTTTTGATACAAGTGCATCATTCACATATTTGTCTGTGTATCTTCTATCTATCTGGAGGGCTAAAATCTGTATCCACTAATGGGCAAACAGAACATCTTTCTTACTTCTTCTGATTTAGCACAAATGATTGGAAAATTAACACAATAGCAGCTGAGGAGACACTTTTGTTGTTTGCTATGAGAAAATTAATGCTGGTATTGCAACTTAAGAATGCATCACCATCATGTTTCAGAACATGAACAAGCTACATTGTGAGTACAGACAAACATGATGTATACATAGTCATAGGCATAATGAGGATGCTGGGGACATGTCCCCACCTTGTTCTGAAATGGACAATTTTGTCCACAATGCGTTTTGAAAATGTACTCTGAAAATATTTTTTAGCAGTTTGCTGCAGATACCTGACCAAACAATCAGTAAAACAGCACTTATATTATGGCCAGGCCGCACCTGTAATATGACACATGGCCAATGTCTGTCATTGTGCTGAGCTTAAAATAAAACACCTCTGAGAGACACAGCATTTCACAGCATCTTTGTTTAACATTTTGCTTCACACTGGACAGTTTTTGCTGCAATACCAGTACATGATCAACCAGGGACTATATCACTCTGATTGGTCTTTTTAATGCCAGTCAAACTAAGAAAGGGTGAGCATAGAGATTTTCATGCATTGCCAAAATAATAAACATGTAGATTGTGCCAAATCTTTTTCCAAATATGGAACATTAAAGTGACTAAAGGTAGACATATCTAAAAAAATCTAAATGTCTGTGTAATGCCATCAGAAACTAAACACTGAAACTGAACCATGACTTTTTTTATTAATGAGAGCAGCTTTTAAAGCTGGAGAAGGATTATAGGGCTTGTTTACTCTGATCCTGGAAGTAGAGCATTAGCTTAGATTTAAGTCTGAGGTTTAAATAGCTTGACCCAAACACCATTCCCCTTACCTGCTTGGAGCTGATAATACATCTTAAAAGCAGTCGGTCAGCCAGAGAATCCTTTTTGAAGATTGTAGCTCAGTTCACTAACAGGATTTAGAAGGCCAATAACATGAAAATCTCAATTTTGCTAAATTTTGCTTAGTTTGATGTAAATGCTTAAAAATTCAAATTGAATCATTCACTCTTCAGTCAACTCAACTCATGACAACTCAATTGCCTGTTTTGTACAGACCCCATTTTAAGAAAAGTTGGAACATTTTCTAAAAATACAACAAAATGAAATCTGTAATTTATTTATTCACATTAATTTTTATTTATTCATCAGTTGTTCCCAAAAATAAGTTTTCTGACCACAGAACACATTTCCACTGTGTTACGGTCCATCTCAGATAACTCGCAGACACTCACTAGCCCTCACACATGATGTATTCAGCAATAGTTTCTGCCCTTGGCCTTATACACCAAGATTTCCCCTGACTCCCTGAATCTTTTCATGAGGGTAGATGGTGAAAGACCTAAATTATTTGCAATCTTGCACTAGAAATTTGGAACAAATTAGTGAACCATGTCCCAAATTTGTTTGCAAAAAATAAAACTTTGGTGGATGCTCCTTTTATACTCAATCATACTGAACTCATCTACTGCCAGTTAATGTTTTTATTTACTTTATTTACTAATTGAGGAAACTTCCATAACAGTGTTATTTGTATATCTTTTCAGACTTATTTTGCCTCTGTCCCAACTTTCTTGAGTGTGTTGCAGGTGTCAATTTCTAAATTGTTTATATAACAAATAGAATTAAGGTTGTCAATTAAAACACTGAAAATCTTATCTTTGTCCTGCTGTCTGTTAAATAAATGTTGAAGTGAATTAACAAATGACAGATTTCAGTTTTAGTTGCATTTTTAGAAAGTGGCCCAGCCTTTATGGATTTTTTTTGTTTTTCATATGTAAGTCAGTCTACAGCAGATAAACTCTGCCTATTCAGTCTACATATGATTAGCACTGAGCATAGAGCTTACAGCGGTTTAGCCCAACCCATTCCATCAATTCACCGTACAGCGGTTCAGCTCCCCCCAACCAGCCTACAGAAGTTTAGCTCCACTCATATAAAAAAGTTTGAGCCTGAACTTTTTGAATGAGGCCTAATAGAGAACAACCAATCCTAACAGAAATCTTTTACATATATATGAGTCATACAGTTCAGTAACCTATACAGCCTGTTTAATTTTAAGGGATAAAAAAGGCTGGAAAATGATAATGTAAACATAAATGACTTCCACAAAAATGTTACATTAAACTCTGTTACAGCTGTGACAGTTAAGGAGCACAGTAATACAAACAGAGTATATTTATATAACAGCTAGTATATATTTATTTTAGAGGCTGGGAGAGAGAGAGAGAGAGAGAGAGAGAGAGAGAGAGAGAGAGAGAGAGAGGGAGAGACACAGAGAGAGAGACAGAGAGAGACAGAGACATGGCTCCTGGCAGATAGAGAGGGCACAGCTGTGTTTGGTGGGGCGTTGGGGTATTTTTAAGCGTATCAGTGCTGCTCCAATCACCACACTGAGCCTGACCTATTTATAACCAAAGAGACCATTATTCTATTTCTGTCTCACACACACACACACACACACACACACAAACCACTGCTGATTCAGTCACATACTGCTATAGAGGGAGGAGGTGTTAGTGAGAGAGGAGGCATTAGTGAGGGAGGAGTGAGAGAGGAAATATTAGAAAGGGAGGAGTGAAAGAGGAAGTACTGATATTAGGAATTAGTGAGAGGTGGTGGTAATGAGGGAGGAGTAAGAGAGGAGGTGTTTGTGAGACAAGAAGTGTTAATAGGGAGGAGAGAGGGGAAAAGTAATAGAGGAGGTGTTTACAAGACAGGATTTGTGTTAGTGAGGGAAGAGTGAGAGGCAACATTAGTGTTAGTGAGGAAGGAGTGAGAGAGGAGGTGCTGGTGTTAGGAAGGTGTGAGTGAGGAGGTGTTTGTGAGAAAAAGTGTTAACAGGGAAGAGAGAGGGGAAAAGTAATAGAGGAGGTGTTCATAAGACAGTATTTGTGTTAGTGAGGGAAGAGTGAGAGGCAGCATTAGTGTTAGTGAGGGAGGAGTGAGAGGTTTTTGTGAGAGATTAGGTATTTGTGAGGGAGGAGTGATAGGGAATTAGTGAGAGGGGAGGTGATGGTGAGAAAGGTGTGACAGGGAAGGACTTTTCTGATGGATTAAGATTGACTTTTGTGATCTTGACACTTTTAACATGTTAAGTAGGAGTCATGTAGAAGGTGTTAGCAAAGGAGAAGTGAGAGAGGAGGTGTTCGCAAGACAGGACTAGTAAGTGTTAATGAGGGAGGAGTGAGAGAGGATGTGTTAGTTTTAGTGAGGAAGAAGTAGGAGGAGTATTTGGTGATAGGGGGAGCCACACCAATGACTGGGGGGAGTAAGAGAGGTTTAAATGAAAGAGGAGGTGTTAGTGAGTGATAGTAAGGGAGGAATGATAGGTTGTTTTGTAATGGATGAGGTATTAATGAGGAGTGAGAGACATGTTAGTGAGACAGGAGATGTTAGTGAGAGAGAGGTGAGACAGGAGATGTTAGTGAGAGGAGTGAAACATTAAATGTTAGTGAGAGAGGAGGTAAAATTAAGGAAGGGTGAGAGGTATTAGGGAGAGGAGGTGATAGTGAGGGAAGAACAAAAGGGACATTTTGAGATGGATGAGGTGTAAGGAAGGAGTGAGAGAGGAGTGAGTCAGGAGGTGTTAGTGGAAGAGTGAGAAAAGGAGGTGTTAGTAGAGAAGGAGTGAGACAGGAGGTGTTACTGTTAATGAGAAAGGAGGTGGTTTTGTAATGAGAGAGGTGTTAATGAGACAGAAGGTGTTGATGAGAAAGGAGTGTTAAAAGATAGTGAGAAAGGAGGTGTTAGTGGAGGAGGAGTGAGACAAGATGTCGCGTCTTGTCCTATCCATCACTGTATGTCCTTTCCCTTTAATGTTTAATCCCATCTAGCCCCACACCTCATTGTTTCCATCTGTCTCTGATTATGTCTCCTTTATTAATGCCCTTTTGTGCTACAATCTAGCTGCGAGTTGTTTTGTCTCCATAGTTTTCAGTTGTTTAGTTGTCTCTAGTTATCTGTTTTGTTTTAAGTCATTTTTTTTGTTTTGTGTTATTTTGTGAGTTTGTGTGTCATTCAGCACTTTATTACACCACTTTTCACTTTCATCTGCACATGTGTCCACCTCCATTCATCTACAGCCTCTCAGCCTGACACTAGAGGTGTTGATGAGAGAAGTTGTGTTTCTGTTAGTGAGAGAAGTTATGTTTCTGTTAGTGAGGGAGGAGGTGGTACTGAGACAGAAGGTGTTAGTGAGACAGAAGTCATTAGTAACACAGGAGGTGGTAGTGAGACAGGAGGTGGTAGTGAGAGACGTTGTGTTTTTGTTAGTGAGAGAGGAGGTGTTAGTGAGACAGGTGGTGTTTGTGAGAAAGAAGGTGTTAGTAAAGGAGAACTGAGAGATGAGGTGTTTCTGTTAGACAGGAGGTGTTAGTGTGACAGGAGTCATTAGTGAAACAGAGGTGTTAGTGAGAAAAGTTGTGTTTCTTTTAGTGAGAGATGAGGTGGTAGTGAAACATGAGGTGTTTGTGAGAGAGGAGGTGGTAGTGAGACAGGAGGTGTTAGTGAGAGAAGTTGTGTTTCTGTTAGTGAGAGAGGAGGTGGTAGTGAGACAGGAGGTGTTAGTGAGAGAAGTTGTGTTTCTGTTAGTGAGAGAGGAGGTGGTAGTGAGACAAGAGGTGTTAGTGACAAAGGAGGTGTTAGTGAAGGAGAACTGAGAGATGAGGTGTTTCTGTTAGTGAGAGAGGAGGTGTTAGTGAGACAGGAGTCGTTAGTGAG